>JAGDQP010000576.1:12886-129548 GCA_022664845.1 Lepisma saccharinum | reverse complement strand
TGATGTCACAGCAGTCTTTCATTGAAGCCCGCCTGGAAAAGAATCAGAATATATTTTATGTATTCATTGGTATTAGTTAATGAAGAGGCACGTTCGGCTGGTTAGTAGAAACAACGCAATGAATGTAATACAGCAGCCAAAGAAAGATGACATTGAAGAGAGAAAACAAACACGCGTGTGTTCTAGAAATCATGTGTAAACCTTTGCAAGGCAAAACTTATAAAGTTTTCCATACGATGTCACAAGCTTAAATAGTTCAATCTGTCTATTCTACACAAGCAAACAAAATTCGTGCAAGAGAATGATGAATCCGAGCTGAGTCGGAACGTACGAACATGTACCTATTGCAATGCAAAATGTACCTATCGTAGAATACTCGAAAAGAGGTATTTGTACATTCTAGCAACTCTGATTTGGAACTCGACTATGGAACATTGGATGTTGTGCGTCATAGTTTATACGAACGCTGTATTGTGTATTTTCCAGTGTATGAGTATTGACGCTCGTTAGCCTGTGTCACGTACCAGTGGTATTTTGGTCAAGGGGCGGATTCGATTGCGTTTGCGACTCTGTCCGTTGCACGATTGTGAACGGAGAGGATCAGATTATAGTTGAAAATGCAGAATTTGTCATTAGGACGCTATTTGTATGTGATGGAGTGTCAATGCCAAATCATTGTCTCGTAACCTAGCCCGTAACTAAAGACTGTGGTCGCTACCCTCATTTCCCCTGATTATGCATTAGATTGATTCATGTATCGTAGTTTATGTACTAGAATTGCCTATACCCATCCACATTTCAGTGTAGGTCCTGAAATCCGCTCCAACGCGAAGCAGACCAAATACTATTCACTACTGGGGTCTCGTGCTTGATTGAATTGTTATACGAGTTATAAACGAGCTGGTGTGCATGTAAGGACGATACCATATGTGGTCGACTCCGAACGACTGCTTTCAGAGCACCCGGAAGGAAGTTGCCGGTCCCGGCAGGGGCATGGGTGTGCATTTTAGCACGTAACAGCTAAAGGCGAATCGTGACGGGCCGAAGTCCAAAGTTACTAGACTGGCCCATATAAAAATAAAGTTTACCAAAGTTTTACCGGACGGAAGTTGAACTCATGACCGGGACACGAAGCACGCACACTAACCTCTCGGTCAGTCCGAGTCATTGTGATCAATAATGCATTCCAACACCCCTAACTTCTTTTTGTATGATATTACCAAGTGTTTCTTCCAACAACATACTGAGCTACACATTGCTACATACACTCACTACATTCTCCCATTGCTGCAGACGGCAATGGCCACAACTCCAGCTACGAAGTTAATCCTGGACGTTTACGACGCAGCTAGAATTCGTCATGCCCGTTAACGCATTTTTTCTTGTGTAGAATAGACAGATTGAACTATTTAAGCTTGTGACATCGTATGGAAAACTTTCTAAGTTTTGCCTTGGAAAGGTTGACACCTGATGTCTCGTACACACGCGTGTTTGTTTTCTCTCTTCAATGTCATCTTTCTTTGGCTGCTGTATTACATTCATTGCGTTGTTTCTACTAACCAGACGAACGTGCCTCTTCATTAACTAATACCCTTTGCATGCTGTTACGCTTTAATCATACATCTGATTCGATTCTTTTCCAGGCGGGCTTCAATGAAAGACTGCTGTGACATCACGGACGCCTGATAGCACTGACCACTCGACCAACGAGGACGTCTTTGTTACTACACTGCAGCTGTTGAGATGCGTCCTCACCACCATCCGACTGGATACTCCTAGTCTCTCTCATTGCCAATAAATAAGCCAAACGCTCGTTGACTGTCTTTCATTATCACCCCTGTCTGGTATGCAACCACGCATTATTTTATAAAAATGGTCATAACATTAATTCTCGTTGAGATATCGATGTGCCGGCAATGAATTATTGTTACCTGTTGGCAACTCACCCCATTTGTGGTCCTTTCGACCCATTTTTACTTGGAAGACTTTCTGGGAATCCCCTACTTCCTTTGGGGAATCCCTAGCGCCCTGCTTGTAGAATTTTCCAATATGCATGTTTGGATAGCCCGGGTGTGATTTCCTCTAATTTACTCTGAACCGCCTACTCTCCGATTTTTCGTCTTCGCAATAATCCGCTCTGAAGTTCATTTTCCCACGCTTTCGGCACGCTGTAGCTCCGTAACGCCTCGGAATTTCCCCCCCGTTGCCTCAATATTTTTTCTTTATTTTTCAGTGTACTATCACCTCCCGAAGTTTGTCGGTCCGTAACCTTACCACCCTGTATATATATAGACAAATGCTAGGCACAAGATGCTTCCAAATTATATGTACGAGGTAACCTAAACGCAGAGAAATTTTCTTTTCATTTGAAGAATGATATAGCTTGAAACTGCATATTTTTTAGCACATTATTATAGATAGTATAAGTCCTGTCTAAAAGACTTAGTTATTTTTAGGTTATTACAAAGAAAAAGTATTGTTTTCTGTAACGTTATTGTGAACAATGATAGATGATATTTATAGATAATCTAGTTGGTATAACAGTAGTGAATTCGGTAGTATAGTTTTCTTACAAAGTGAAAAAATACAATTCTGTCACGCAAGATATATTACAATTAACGGGAGATGTACTTCAAAAACGGAAGACCTCCAAGCAGGATAAGTTACAGACAGTAATCCAAATTCTGTGTGAAAGATTTTGAAGTTAATTTGCAATATTTAAAGTTCTTGTGCAGAGTTTCTAATATGGTTAGAATAGCTTCCTTCCACCTTTCCTTGGGCAGCAAAATCCGACCTGGAAAGAGAATACCTTGCAGAGACGGTAGCTCTTCGATAGTTCCGATAGCTGTCAGATGGTGATGAGAGAGATGACCGATGGTCTTTTATTATGTCCTGTTGTTCGTCTTTTCTGCCCCACGGTTTGCAAACAAGGTACTTAATAAATAATTACCGCAGTGTGGCCTTGGTCTTTGAGTATTTTTGGCTTTGCTTATAGTTTGTTTTAAAATTAACGAAGTTTTAGATTTTGCTTCTTGCTTTTAAGATTCACACATTTTCTTTAAAATTGTACTGTACTTATACATTGGAAATACATTTTGTTTTAAAATATAATATGATATTTGAATAGGTGTCAATATCTGCGTAATAAAATGGATGGAAAATGTGCAGACATTACAATAGTACATCTTGTTGCAAAGTGTGAAGAAAAATATTAAGTAATGTTTTAATATGAAATTAATTTGGAAATGAAAATTTAATATCTTTTACACGATACGCCTTAAAAGTATTGGTTTTACTTGCCACATCATACTGATTGGAATGTCAAATCACCTCACCAACACCCATCCACCACCTGCTTTGCTGAAGGTGAAATTAAATTAAATGACTCTCGATGCAGGGAGTTTACAACAAACGGAATTTAATAGTAACTGAATTGGGAGATCAATCAAAACATGCAGAAGAGACGAAAGCAATACTAAGCACTTTTTAAGATGAATGTCACTTTTCTCGTGCAAACAACCAAATTTATCGCTCTCACTGTGAAGTAATTTTTTTCTCTTACTAAAGGAAAAAAAAACCCAATTACTTATTCTAATGCAAACTTGAGGAGTTGTGGAAACAAGACATCACCTTGTTATAATCAGCTGCGAATCTGGAAACTATCTGACTTATTATTACCTACACATATTTAGCTTATGAGGTCCTGAGATATCCTAATAGATAAACCAGGTTTTTCGGAATTCCAAATCGTACTAGGATCAGAGCTCAAAATGGAAATTTTCACGAAACGGAACGCTGCTTCACTTTTTTTAACAGGCTGCTATTTTTTCTTGTCTGTGATTACTACAGTGACGAGACGGAACAGAAAGGTTCTACACATTCACGAATCGAGTTCTGACCAGGATATTGCATAGTTTTTCCCTGTTCATAGAATCATATGCTTTGATAAAATCACCGAACAGCTGAAGAATTGTCCCGTTGCCTTACTATTTCTTCTCCAATATTTATCTCAGGGTGACCAACATAATGATCTTCAGAAAGTAATCAGAAGAAAGTTTTCGCGGATTGCATAAAGTATGTTTAGTCTCTGTCTGTATCCGAAATACTAATTTTTGGACAGCATGATGTTCATTACACGTTTTAGCTTGCTATCGCATTGATTTACTTATCATATTCAAGAGCAAATCATTCTTGAAAGTTCTCGAATTCATTAACCTTGCATGTCTGCTTTATTTCAAGTTTTACACATAGATCACTTCCTAACGAAAATTTTAAATATTTGGCCACTTTATTATGAGTTTAAACTTGGTCTAGACATTGATTCTGTTAACAATATTTTTCTTCGACGCAGAACGTCTTTTGGGTCATGACCAAACGGAGTGTATAAATTGAGTATATTTCATTCATAAGATCTGCCATTTTTTGGTCACTTTCATCTGATGACGAAGACAAAAAATTCAAATCTCTGCTACTTGACCTTATTTTCTAATAGAAGACAAAGATTTAAAAATCAAAGTATCCTGAATTTAATAGCTCCATTTAGGAATTATCAGAAATGTGAATGCCCAACTCGAGATGGTTTCAAGCTTAACATCCTTTAGAAATGTTAAATCAATATGGAATTAATACACTCAAAAATTTAACATGAATCCTGTTGTTTGTAACAAAAAGGACTATTATCTGAGTGACTAAATATTGTTTGATTAGAGAAGCAGATCAAGTTTTGTAGGAATGGTGTATTTACATTTCAGATATAATATCCTTTTATGCAAGAGCCTAGCGGTACATAAATACTGCAGCACATTTCCCCCTCCCGGTATAGTGATCCGAGGGGAGCAGTCCTGTCCGTCCTATACGCTGTTAAAGTCGTCTGCTACTGAGAATTATTGGGGCCGCCATATTGGCTTTAAACAAACGGTTGCCTAGGAAACCTGCCATTTGATTTCTATAGGATTTTGAGAGAGGTTTCAAAAGTAGGCTTGTGCTCTGTAATTAGAAACATTTTAACTGATGTGTATTAATATTTGGTTACTTCAAAGTTCAGTTGATAATTAAAGTAGAAAATATTTACAGATCTAATGAAATATTAGAAGAAATATCGTATTTAATCTGACAACCCACCTGTTGCATTATAGCAATGGCGTTATCATATGAGGCGTTAATGTTTTGCAAAGATAAAAGTAATATTGTTTTGCAAAGATGAAAGTAATATTGTCAAAGTCACTGTGTAGTGAAGCATTATCTTCACTAAGTGGAGTAAAAGATAAATCACCGGTTCCGAAATTGCGATGAAATAACTGAATGAAACGTACAAAGACGTATTTAAGAGTGAGTCCGAAGGACCGACTCCCTCCAAATTCAGAGTTTTAGGCAGAATTAATATAATTTTAGGCCTAATTATGTACATTTAAAATATACGCAATGTTCTAGAACACTGTTTCCAGTGTTTTGAAGTAAACCATAATATAGATCAAGCATTGCCAACAGAAAGGCCGTGGGCGGCACGCGACCCGTCATGTAATTTGTGAGGCCCGCGATAAGATAGTAACTACATCAAATTATAATATATGTAATCAAATTGCTTTAAAAGCTTATAATTACAATCAAGTATTTGAATTTAAATGTATTTATGGCTTTCAAGCATCTAAGACTCAGGGTAAAAGGATACCAGAAGGAGTTGGCCAGGGCCTTCAAAGTCAGTTGAAGATACCCACCCGGCAATTTCTGGTGTGGCTGAGGAGAAAGCTTAAAAGAAAAACTGTCAGGATAGTTGGCCGCTGGGATCACAATCAAGTATTCTACGAATATATTGTTATTCCAATAGTAAAATGTTTTTAAAAAGATAGCAACAAAATACATCTATTACCTTGAAAAACTTAAGCGTTTATTTTTACTCAAGTTCTGTCTAAAAGAGTGCTGCCCGTAATCATCACATAATGGTCCTCTTAAAGCAAGAAGTTGGCAATGCCTGATACAGGTCTTCCTACCTTGAGAATAGAAAAGTAATTTCAAATCAAACATAGTTTTCTTTCGGTAACATAATTGTCGGCATCGAATTCAGAGAAGACTGAAGTATTATTAGCTATTGCAAATGCTTATATTGTTACCTTGTGTATTCAAATATACAGCTTTATCGTAACTAACACTGTTACATGTCTCAGAATACAGTATATTTTATTTCAATACATGGAATCTGCCCTTGTAGTTATTTTCTAGATTCCATACAAAGCAGTTACGCACCGCTTGTAGATAAATATATGATAAATCTATTTTAACACTATGGCTTTTGCCTGATATTTGCAGTTCCATTAGAATTTTGAGGATTATCCATTGCAGTCTTTATCTCAGTTATTTAATCCGAGAAATGATAATTGATGTTCTAAATGAGTAAAGTATCTACCACTATCTTTCGATTGAGAATCTGTTGTAAAAAAAAATAAACAATTACTGAAAATGCGTTAGTGAAACATTAATTAGTCATACCTCTAGAATTTATATGAGCTGTAAATGCTACTATTCCATCCAGTTGATCCTAAAGGGGTTGAAAACAACAAACAATTGTTCCATGCCCCCTTGAATGCAATTAACATATTAAAATATAAATATACACAAAGTCATTTAATATTAACAAAGAGAGAGTTCCTGAAACAAAATAGAATTGCCAAATCTAAAACAAAATGCATTGTAGACTGCACATCTTCGTCCATAACAGTAACGTCTCCTTTTCTTTGAAAATCTGAAGAATTTACAAGTTTGACATAAAGCATAGTACCGCAAAGCATGTAGTCATATTGTAAGGTATAATATAACTATTAAATGTTATAAATATGTTACGAAACCAGTTTTGTCTTTTTCGTCCATACTAAACGCGTATGCTACTCCGTTTGTATAAAGCCAGTCGTTCTGGTTGCTAGGATACCGCGCGGCAATGACGTCAACTTTAACAGCGTATAGGGCGGACTGTATTACCCCCTGACAGGAATACCCCCTCGGCAAAGGACCGAAACAAAATAACTGCGTGTAGTTGAACCATGCTCTGTGACAGGAACAGATTGTAGTATAAGTCAACAAGATATGGCCTGTTTCTTTAGTGACATAATCTGGTCTCAGAGCAGAACGTACTCGGTACCATATAACAGTTGTTTGGTAACCATTACATTGCTTTATCGTTCAGGGCAACAGTTTATCTTTCTTAGAGGAATCAGGTGACTGTAGAGACCCATTAGAATGTAAATTAAGTTTTGAAGGGTTTCTATAGATTTTTAAGATTGTGGATTCTCAAGCGCAAAACAATTTAAGTTAGGGATGTGTGCTTGATAATTTGCGAGGTTGAAAGCCTGCATTGAACGACCCGGCAGAATCCCTAATACCTTTTCCAGTTTCCTTTACTTCGGTAAAGATGCTTTACAATTAACATTGTTTCATAAATCTGCGATAGTATCTTCGTTACAAGTTGCTCCAAGAAAGTTACTATATCTGAGATTATTGCAACTGCAGTAACAGCGCTATGACATAATGTGTTATACCGTAGTTGTTTTCATTTCGCTTCCTACATTAACGTAACTGTTGTTTTTTGTTTGGCATGCGCAGTAAATCTATTTATTTATAGTAAGTATGAAAAAAGGTGTTTTAATTTTTATATTTGTAACGTTCATAAATTTTTACCACTTCCTTGTCCATGTGATAAGATTAATTTCCAAAATTGGTTAACGTATGACGATAGTTGCATTTTTGATAAGTGAACTGGCAATGTGAACCAATCGGTAAAATATCGGACGTCAAATTGAGAATCCTGTGTTCGAATCCTAGCACAAGACTGGAAAAATTACTTTTCTATTACAACTCAACATTCCAAGTTAATAGGAAGATTCATTACTTGGACTTGCCAACCCCAAAGCATAAATATCGTATGTTTCAGAAAGTTGCCACCAATATGATATGACAAGTTTATTCTACATTTTCCAATTGCTAAAAAGGAGCTTTGCTGCAAACTTTCACATTTGCAAATGGCAAATGCAATTTTAGTGCATGCTTAAAAATAGTATGAGATGCAAATTTCATTGTTAGCTGATGAGTGCGTTGCTATCCTAGGGTCAACACCGCTCAGTACGAAATAAAATGGCCACCCATATTTGATAGAGATAACATATTCGAGATAAATGGCTCCTTTGAGATACCGTATTAATGCAATCCATTTATCAAATTGATGTGGAGCACGAAATGAACTAGAAATAAAATTATCAAGGTCAGTTATAGTAAGTGAGTGCAGTCTTTATTCAATAGAGGAAACATTGTCAGAGATTTACTGATATCTAGGCCACTACTTCTTGCATTGGCAATGAAG
Organism: Lepisma saccharinum; assembly: GCA_022664845.1. NCBI lineage: Eukaryota > Metazoa > Arthropoda > Insecta > Zygentoma > Lepismatidae > Lepisma > Lepisma saccharinum. Next base: position 121,204 of record JAGDQP010000576.1, on the reverse strand, counting down.
GAGTTCCTTTATACTTACTTACCAGCTTTAAAAAAAAGCAGTGTTTGCTTTTGCTGTATTATCGCTCTTATCTTCCTTCTTTCTTTGCTTTCAAACTGAAATTCTATTCCACATACAAGTAGGTCTACGTATTCTACTTCTTAACAAGAGAGCACTGAGAAGAGGGTGTAGGGTTAACCATACTTTTCTGAATACAGAATGCAGTTTTTTCTTGACTTTCGATTTTTATGAAATATCCAAGAAAGACTTCTTTTTTAAATGTGGATCGATGAAAGAAAAATGATATGAATTTTGATTTTTTTTTTAAATTTATTTATGGTCCTTAGGCATCCAAGATTCAGGCTGGGATAGGGTAGGGGAAAGGATTCGGGAAGGTGTCAGCCAGGGTTTATGTTGAAGGTGAGATCCCGGCATTTGCCTGGCGTGACTGAGGAAAAATGAGTCAGGATGGTCGGGCGCTGGGATTGAACCCACGATCTCCCGAATGCTACGTCAATATTCTACCACTGAGCTACGGCAGCTCGGTAAGATGAGATGAATTTGAGGGAAAGATTCAATAAATATTATATATACAGGGTGGTCAAACTATTGACCATCAGGGTGCACAAATGCTTCGTTTCGTCGCTATACGCTGCCGAAAGCGTGGGAAAATGAATGCTAGAGCTTGATATTTCCAATACCATTAACAGTAGAACTGAGGCGACATGATACCAATGAATACTTAAACTATAGTTTAAGTATTCATTGATGATACCCTCAAAGACTTCGAACCTGCCCTATCCAAAAAATGCATATTCTAAAAAGTGTGCAATGGATGGGCAAGAGATTCCCTAAAGGAAGTAGGGAATTGCTAGAGATTCTCTGGAGTGAATGTAGGTCGAAATAAACATAGATAAGACTACACATATTGTGTATTGTGCTCAGGTATTGTGTGAAGAAATTATATCAGAAATATAGTGAATTTAAGCAAAACAAGGGTTTTTCTTGCTTAATTATAATAAAATTGACTAAAGTTGTTTTTTTTTTTTTGTAAAAAAAAACAACAACCTTTAATTAAAGACCACAACAATTTAAGGATTTTGGAGCAGATTTGTTGTGAAAATAATATTTTTTTTTCATGGGTTTGCTGACAAATGCGGTTGATTATTCTAGTAGTAGAAGTACCATTAATTGTTATACTGCAAAGGTACATATACATCAATGTACATGGTACTTTCCATACTCATACACTTAAAATATTCGTGAATTAAGCGCCCACTGCTCCATTGCGAATTACGAGCGTCACTTTCATTACAAAGAGTGAAAGAAAGAAGTCGTACAGAATCGCGATATGGGGAGACTTATTGACATTGTATTGCCAGTGCTGGAATAAGCTATTCGGGGGCCCTGGGCTATTGAGTCTGTTAGGCCCCATGTTACCGCCGTCTAAACATTATTGTACGCATGAGGGCAAAGCAATTTACTAAAGGGAAGGGGGGGGGGGGGGGTTGCACAGATACTAATGGAAACCATAAACAAAATATGATCGTTAGCAAAATTCGTTATTTGTAAAATAAACATGCATTCTGTGAAACTTTTATCTAATATTAGAACAAAAATAAATTATAAATTTTACCATAAGCAGTTACACAAATCTCTATACTGTCTGATTTATCACACATCCAAATCCGATTATATATATATATATATATATATATATATATAAAAGAAAAAAACTATTACAAAAGTAAGTCGTAAACGCTTCGTATCTTGCCACGAAATTGTACTCTCAAGTTTCTCAAACTATGCCACGCGTACCAAAGCTGATATATGCGCCCCTTTGAATTTTGGTACGTGAGTTTGGTGAAGCAATAAACAGTAAATATAACAGTATAACTGACCTAATACATTGTCGCTGATTCAACGAGGAATTATCTGATGTACAACCCAAGATTCTTCAAAATTAACATACTCGTAATGAAGCACATACAATATAGAGACAAATGTTGAAGGTCTACTTATGACAAATTTGATTTAAGCAGCCCAGGATAAAAACAGAAATGCAATGGTTATGTTAGCAACAAACAAAATAAAAGAAATCTTTCCAGTTACTCTCCGTTACTAATTCCTGGTATACACTTTTTTAAAAATAAGTTTACTCCGTTAATTAAAAACTATGACTTTTAAATTCATGTACTAAAAATCGTAAACTAAATGTATATCAAACATAAATAGAGAGCAAAAGTTGAAAAAAAATAGTAGACCTATCATTTCGTCTTGGAGTAAGAGAATTGTTCATCAGAGAATGTAGAATTTAGCTATTTAACAGAAACAAATTAACTACTTTTGTTCATCTTTTTTTTCCTTTATGTATTTATGTTGTTCATTTTATCCCGAGACCTACTAATTATAAGGCAAACGCGCAAACGAATATTCTATCTCGTTGGTATAATCATTATTGACAACATAATCATGCAGGTTTAAATATTGGCATTGAAAATTCAGTAATATTACTTGGTGGAACGGCGAAAATATGAGTTTCAGGCTAAAAGTTTGAGAACCGACTGCACTAGAAAATACCACGTCAATAGTCCACTATCAACCAGTTAGTAGTAGATGCGTTCACATAAAAAAAATTAACAAAACAATGTCATATGTTGCACGATCTTTTAGTGGTCTACTTGTAGGAAGCTGATTCTGAGATCCTAATCATATACTACCAGCTAACACTTAACGATTGGCATTGCTAATAAGGAACTCTCTTACAGTACTTCTCCAATTGAATAAAATATGATCAAATTAAGGATTTTGAAAAGGCAATGCTAGTAAGAAGTATTTAGATTATCATGCCCCCCTGTCCCTGTCATTAAGACGACCCTGCCCCTGTCATTAACATTTACATATGATACTAACTTACTTTTGGCGGTGCTCCTGAAGCAGTGGAGGTCCTGGGATGCAGCCCCTTTAGCACCCCTTTAATCCGGCTCTGTGTAATGCTTTTGGCTAGATATGGTAAACCATTGCGAGGCCACGATGAATCTGAATAAAGCGCTCAGAAAGCATTCTTTCTAGAATTTGTTAGCTGCGTAAAGAGTTTCGGGATGCAGAGATCCAGAGTTTCGGGATTTCATCAACAGAGAAAAGAAAAATGTAACGTAGCTTAGCAACTGCATTTAATGTGGAAGCAATTTTCAATGGCATGATGGAAAACCTCAAAGACGAAATTGACGGAAAAGGCTACTAATATAATAGCTGATGAAACTTCTGATTATGGACATAGTGAACAGCTCTCAGTAATTGTACTTTATTTTAATGAGCATATCTGCAAGCCAGTCGAAGTTTTCATCGGCCTACTAAGCTGAAAAGTCTGATGCCCAAAGTGTTTTTGATACAATTGATATCAGGTTATCCCATAAGTAAAGTCGTATGTGAGAGACAGATGCAATAACACCATTTCATCAGCGAATAGTGAAGTAGATGGCATGTGCCATAGCTGAGTCATATAGGGCACTTGATTGTGCAGCTGTGTGTAGAAGGAGAATGGTCTACTCTACGTTTTGGAAGTGAAGCTTGTATTTGATCATGGCACTGTCGGAGGACCACATACGGCATGTCATGCTTCATAAACTTTCCCAGGAACATCCAGCCAGCAGCAGCGGCACGAAACATCAATGTCGTATATGGTCAGGGTGCTGTGGATGTACGAAAGTTCCAGAGGTGGTTCCAGACGTTTCGGTCTGGGGACACCAGCCTCACCGATATGCGACGAGAAGGGAGACATGTGCAGCTGAACAACGATGCTCTGCGAGCAGCGGTGAAGGTAAATCCAATGCAGACTGTTGAAGTACTGGCCAGTGAACTCCATGTCACCCATTCGACCGTTCATCGTCATCTGCAGGACCTTGGGTACGTGTCGAAACTCGTAAAATAGGTAGCCCATGCGTTAACGCGCCAACAGAAGCAGCAGCGAGTTGACATCTGCAGTTCCCTGCTCAACCGTCACAGGCGTGAGCCATTTCTGGACAGTATGGTGACAGGGGTCAAAATGTGGGTCCTCTACCATAACATTACACGCAAACGGCATTGGTTGCTTAATGGGAGGGGCGCAGGAATTGTGCCAAAACAGGATCTCAACCTATGCAAAGTGATGTTGAGTGTTTGGTGGTGTATCCGTTGGATAATCCACTTTGAGCTCTTGCCACGTAACCAGACCATCAATGCAGATGTCTACTGTCAGCTGCTCGAACGCTTACGGACTGCATTTTTGGAGAAACGTCCTGCTCTAGTTAATCGCAAGGGTGTGCTCATTCACGGTTACAACCCGCGCCCGCACACGGAAAAAGGACCTGTGCTAAGTTCGAGGAATGTGGCTGGGAGAAACTACCCCACCCGGCGTTTTTACCAGATCTTACACCAATAGACTACCGTCTTTTTTCGCAGCATGCAAAACCACCTTTCCGGGAAAACACTACAAAATGAGGATGACGTGCGACGAACAGTGACCCAGTTCTTTGCCTCCAAAACCAGTGACTTCTTTCAGCGGGAAGTTCAACAACTGGTTGACAGGTGGCAGAGTGTTGTGGAGTCTGATGGAGACTATTTTCCTGACTAACGGTAGTGTTCCAGGTAAGTTATCATTCTTTTCCTCACGCTGCGAAAATATGACATTACTTATGGGATAAACAGATAAGTGTCGCGAACACGTTGGAATTCCTTGGGAATTAGTGATATATGTGTTTTTATGGAGCATCAACGATAACGTAGCAATTAAATTGTGCAAAGCAATGAATTTGAAAATTATGTATGTTCATTATTATACTCACTGACTCAACTTAGTACTTCTCATATACAAAACAATATGACTGTGTGTGTGTGTGTTTTGCAGCTACTATATAATTTCATCCAAAAACGTGTTATTCGACACGCTACCTTTGAGACCGTTTAGAAAAAAGTCAACCAACCGTAAACTCCATTCCATGAAGTCACTTTCGAACATTAGATGGGCTTGCAGAGCTAAAGCTATAGAATCAGTGAAGTGAAAGAAAATTTCCATTAGCGTCTTACAATACCTGCGTCAACACGTCAGCAAGATATGAAAATAATGGCAGAGAACTTCGCGTCACAATTAGTCTCTTTTATTTTCATTTTATCAGTGCAAATAATGAATGCCTCTTTTCCAAATTATCTTAAAAGTACGCAAACAATTACAAGCCCAAAGCCAGGATTTTATAACAGCAGTCATATCGGTTTCCATGTTGAAGACTGCATTGGAAGAAACGCGGAATGAGGAGTACATTCATGATTTGTATTCCGAAGTAGAAGGGACGTGTCAGAAGATGGACATAGATGCACCAAGAGAGAAAAAGAAGAGGCGGTTTTTTGTGCAGACTTAGTGAATATCGCAGGAAGATACAGTCAGCAGGAAAGTAAGTGGAACTATCTGCAGATAGAGAAGAAATGGATACTCTTCCTACTTTTTTTATTTCAAGTTAGCCTCCCAGAACTGGAAGGAGAATGCAGTTTGGCTACAGTAACGTCGCTAGGCCAAAAAAAGTTGGTGGGGTGGTAGGGGCAAGAAAGAAATCAAAGAAGGCGGAAGTGATTTCGACAATAACGTAATATTTTTATTACTTGTCTTGCCGTATTTTGAACCTAGATAAGTAAATGCAAATTGTATAATCATTTTATATGTAATTGAGTTATTCGTATATATAACTGATATAATACACAATGAAAAAAAAAAGATAAATTAAAGTTACTACAAAAATTATTATTATCTTCAGAAAGAGGCTACCACTTCTGTAGCAGTGTACAAGTCAACATGTATATATTTCACAGTGTAATTGGGTTACTATTTTCTATTTATGTGATTTCGATTTATAGTCAAACTATCAATAAATGTGAACATACTTACTCGAAGTGTTAATAAATTGATGGAATAAGATAGGCCCGTTGCTTAAAGTGCCTTCATTGGATCTGTACATAACAGAATTCCGTAACCCATTCTAGATTAAATATCATTAATAAAGATAGTAGCCAAAATAGTATTTTATTCATCTGATGTACTACAATAAAGTTTATAAATTTGTTCATCAACCATAATGTTTCATCATAATCCTAGGTTGCGCGGTAACTTATAAATAGCCAAAGTTATCCTTCTTAAGATTTATTCTTTTTATTATAAATATTGCCAAATTATCCTTGATTTTCATACTCATGTCTTCAGACATATTTCATTTATGGAATACATAATAAATAATCTGCTCAAAAGCTTAATCATGATCATAAAATTAATATTTAATAGGAATCAAATCAATAGTATAATGACGACCATTAAAATCCATTCGCATAGCCGTAAAGGCAATGAAAACTAATCCGATAACAGCTTTATATTTAGAAGCACAAGTACAGAATTTTGAAACCAGACAAATGTTGACAGTAGCTAAATTCTTATTTAAAAACAAGGACACTTCAGCTCATTCATTTAATGAATATCTTCTAGAACATCTAAGTTTAAAGAAAAAAAAACCACTCCATTATTTACTTTTTCAGTTTGCGAAGGAATATAATAAATAATACACATCAATTAGGGAAAATCTGTTATATAAAATTGAATGTCCTTTATTTCCCTCTCCAAAAGTTTTTATCCTGATTTTACACATCTTTCAGAATATCGAAATCAGTGGCCCAATTTGAATTTTCTACAGACCAATGGAAGTAAAAATGTAACAGAGGTAGCAGTCTCGGGTATACAAAAGCAATATCCTCTAATGTATGGATTCGATTCTAATATTACTATATTTTATTTAGAGGGAATGGGCATAGTTAAGGCATTAGGTTATAGTCTACTATTGAAAGAAAAAATCTAAATACTAACCGACTTGACATCTATTCTATAGGCTTTACAAAAATTATACAAATATGCATAAGACCCATCTCATCATTCTTGATGTTTTAGAATTGATCAAACTTAATTCAAAAAATAGAGAAAACTATTAATTTTACTTGCATGCAAAATTATATAAACATACGCAAAATACCTGACGTACATGCAAAACAGTTGTGGTCGTTTCCTACAGTAACCTCGTTATGTCTATAATTTCAGGATACACTTCCACCAATTAAGAAAAAATATTGTTGAAATTGCAGTTAGAAAACAATCTTCGAGTAACCAACACTAGATTCAACACCAGTTACACTAGTGATCGAAATAAACCTTAGTTTCACAAATGTTTTTACCACGCAAATACTTAGTTTTAATCAATAGAATTAGGACAGAACATATCAGATTTAATGTACATTTATTTCGATTAAGATGTATCGATTCCCTATTGGGTGAATGTGGCAAAGAAAACCAAACAGCGAAAAGCATACTTACAAACTGTCATTTATGGCAAGCTAATAGAAAAACATTTTACGATACAGTATACAAACAAAAGCTCCCTAAACTTAAATCCGTTGAAAAACCGTCTAATTAATCTGACAAAAAATAATTTTACTGGTTTACAATTTTTACAGGAAGATTAATAAAACAGAAAAAAATAATATTTTTGATATCATCTAAGATGCAGATATGAGTGAACTCTAACATAAAAAAATAGTTACGATACATCACTCTTTTACGTATACAAATTTATATTTTAGCATAAACTAACACAATTAAACAATTCATTTAATTTCACACGTAAATCAGATCACTCATGAAATTATTTCATAATTTTTAAAACGTTCATATTTGAAATGTATTTATCTTGAGAGAATCATGTCGTATTTATAATAATAAAAAACAACCTTTCTCCCTCCCACCTACTAGTTTTTTTACGAAATGTAACAACAATACTTCGAAGAAAATTTGAAAAGATAAAAGGACACATTTAAAACAGACTTCAAAGACATTTCAGAACTAGACAAATATAACAATCTCAGTTTATCGAATATCATATTGTTTTGAGTTCCTGTTCGGGCGCCGTTCAGAGGTACATGGATCTTATAGACTTAAGTCTCATAATCTGACAATTCATCACTCTCAAGTCTTTCATAAACATTTTTTCTCAATTGAGTTCATTTTTAAAAACTCATAGAAGATATAAAGAAGAAGAGGTGATGAACAAACAAGTAAAAGCTTACAAGTTCATTTTTAGATAGAACTAATTTTGTTCTTTTTAAGACCTCAATAAAGTGAATCATGCAAAGTAATTTTATGAAGGAAATACACATTACGATGGGTTAAGTACTTCTATAAGAAATTTACTTGGTATTATTTGATGCAGCTTTTCAGTCAGGTCTTAAATCCAAAAATGGACTTGTGAGCTTTAGCTTGTTTGCTCCTTTACTATCCTTTCCACCAAGGAGCGTGTCACCATCCCCATACATGTGGAAACTATAATTTTGGAAAACACCTATGTGGTGACGAAAAGTGCGAAAAATTAATTCAGCAACAAAAAAATACACCAATTTATGGCAATAGGAAACATCTCCTATCGTGAGGCTCTTAACAGAATTAAAAAATCACAAATGAAGGATCCAGGACAACCTTCTGAAACGTATGCTCAAGTTCTTCAATCTCCAACAAACAGTATCAAAAACAGTAAACCTTTAAATTACAAAAAAGGATCTTAAATCAACGACGGATATTCAAACATCCATCAATCAAAATAATACTACAAGAATAACACATGACAAGCCTGTTAAGAAAAGCATAAGCACACCTATCTTCAAACTCTGTTTGCAAGGCAAGATGTGTATTGCTCCACGAACTGAGAAAGTGATTTGTAGTGGAAAAAAGTGCTAATTAACAATAACAAGATTATTTGTTCAAACTTAAGTGCCAGCGGCAAACTTTTTTAGCTTCTGAGTGATAAAATAGACTTTTCTGCTTTCAATTACAGTGAAACCTATTTGGAAAGAATCGAGTGGTCATTCTTTTGTTCATGAATATTAAGACTCTTCGAGAATGTGCAATATATAGTCGTGATTATTTCGATAAGTATGACCTCTTTATTATGTTTATGTCTATTTATGCATGCTATTTGTGTCCTTTAATATTGTATTATGGGAAAGAATTCAAAATGCAAAGCTATAAGAGTGCGTGGGTCACAAAAGCAACAGAAATAAAAAAAAAGGCATTCTACTAACGTGTCAACAGAATCTGTTACTATTACTAAGACAACATTACGTGACGATATGATTTCGAATGGAAATAATTCTAACGATGATTCTGGGGAATCGGACGCGAATAGTACTTTAATGGACAACCCTAAAAGTATTTTAACTTCTGAAGAAGAACTTACACATGACGAAATGGGTGAGAATAGGTTAATTGATCCCATTGTATCCCCATACTCTCCTACGGGTAAAGTTGACATGCTTTCCCTCACTGGAACGTCCTTGCCTGAAGTAGGCATGGAGTCTGAAGATAGTATTTCGGGCGAAAGTGGTAACAAGTTGGCACCTGACGCAGTTGTACAGGACCTTCTTCAATACAGCACGCTAACGTTGTAGATGAAGCTGCAAGTTCAGAAGATAGTGTTAAAGCAGTTGGAGTGATGGAAAGTAAAGATCTTTTAAATTTGAAAAACGTAACATTTCTGACCTTGATTCCCCACGTCAAGAACCATGCAAAGCTTCTAATGATGTAAGTAAGATGTGGGAGGCATTTCGTGAAATAGTTAAGAGCGCAGTGAAGGAACATGTAGGTGAGAAGAAATAGTAGAAAAACAAACCTTGGTTTGATGAAAAATGCCTTAAGCTTCATGAGGAACGAAAGCAAGTAAGGCAACGAAGGCTAAGTAATAAAAGCGAAGCAAATACACAGTAACGCAAAACGAAACGCCACACGCGGGTTCAGAAACAAAATACGAGAATATCTGACACAGAAGATTCAGGAGAGAGAGAGGAAAATGGCATACGAGATCCATACAATGGGGTAAACTCGTTAAGAAAAGGTTACCAGTCGAGGTTAGGAATGATTAGAAATGAACTTGGAGATCTTCAGGCGGACCCGACTAAAATTGTCGATGTATGCAAACGTTATTTCGATAACCTTCTTAAACTACACAATGGGCAACAAACAGAGGAATTTGAAATCCATACGGCAGAACCGTGGATACCCGAGCCTAGCGAGATCGAGATCGAAATGTCGGTAAAGAAATTGAAAAATTTCAAATCACCAGGAATAGACAATATTCCAGCCGAAAACAAGGAGGGGCGGCACTAATCAAGGAACTACATAAATTGGTAAGTGCTATATGGAGAGACTTGGTCACGTGATTACGAAAGAAGAACCCCTGATATCATTTCAGTGCATCTATTTTAGTGATATTTCGTTAATTTAGTGTCGTTAAGTGAAAGTTGTGCTATTTTTTCAAACAATAACATACTTAGTTAATTTGCCTTCATTAGATTGTTTTCACAAATTTACGTGTTGCAATTTAAGTTCACACTTAATACATTAGGCTTATTGTTAAGCCTTCTCGAATTAGTTCTAAAGTTCCAAAAACTTCTGTGCATAAGAAAAGTATTGTGGTGAAGTATCTTTTGTCTTTTTAAGCAGTTGCTATATAAACAACTCATCACGTCTAATAACAAAACCATCAATTCTACCTTGCAATTTCAAACTTCATTTTCGTTACTCAATAAGCATGATAGTTATACGTTTATCTTTACATGTATAGGTGATTCAAATATCCCTACTTTCAGTGCTAACAAATCTAGAACCATGGTAAAACCTTCAGGGAAAAAAGGTGGTAAATCTGCTGACTCTTAATTCTCCAGATACAGGTAAAAGTAAAGTAAAACACACACCAGAAAGTACAAGAGATAATTCTTTAATGTCTTTGTACAATGATATTGCAAATATCAATACTGATTCCCAAATCACTTTGAACGAAAGTAAACAGGAGAAACAAATGATGGAGGAATTTCAAGGTGAAAATTGTGCTTCCCTGAATCCCACTCATGAGACGGAAGTAGTTCCTGCCCGTGGGACACAGATTTACCACTTTCATACCCATGATGTTGTATCAGATTCACAGAAACAACAACTAAACTCTAATTCAAAGCAACAAGACCAAAGACAAAGTAAAGATAACCATATACCAGATCCAAGATCAACTACTTCTGATGAAAACAATCTTATTTTACATGCAAATGTAATCTCTAACTTAGGTAATGATCACGTAATCTTGCAAGAAGAAAATCTTCGCCTCTTGGTAGAAATGTCCACAAGGAACAGCGATAATTTAATCAATCCTCCTATTTCTAAAGATATTCAAGACAAGAATAATGTAGTTAATCACGTTCAAAATGATTTTAATCAATCAGAAGGGAAATCAAGCGAAGTTATGGATCCTGACTCTCAAAATTTTAAACCTCCGGGCAATCAAAGTATCAATCCAGGAGGTAATTCAAATCCAGGAAAACGGGTACGAAACGCAGAAAAACTGAAGGAAAGTGAGGAGATAGTTTTCAAGAAACGTTTTCTAGAAAACCCTTCACGAAATCATTCAGGCATAAATCCTAATGCCTTAAACATTTCTAGAGGTAAAACGAGTTATTCAAAGGAACATAAAGGCCTTTATGTTCTTCTAGCAAATGGGAAAAATAGTCATATAACCGGCAAAGGAATTATGAAATTCAGTAATACGATTCAAGAACTAAATGTTTTGTTAAAAGATTTACAAGTCACAGACAAAAACAGCTTACGCATGGAATTTCATTCAGCTGCCGGTGCCAACTCTTTCTATAATAATAAAGCGTTAACTGTACTATTAGATATTAATGTTCGAATACCAAATTCTCTAATTTTTAGACATGCATTAGCATATGGCGTGCATTTGGATTTGACTGACAAAGAAATAATGCTTGGTATTGATCCTGATTATAAAGTAGAAAGTGTAAGACGCATGTCAAAAGCTATAAAACAACCTGACAACATTTTCAAATATGTTTCTACCAAATTGGTTTACCTTATATTCCGCTCACAAACGTTACCTTCTCACATTGTAATACATTCTACTCGTTTAGAAGTAAAAACTAAAGTGAAGTGCGTTACTCAATGTACCAGCTGTTTCAAGTACAATCACATTAGTAAATTTTGTAAATCAAATCCTGTGTGTGTGTATCTTGTAGAAAACAGAGATACATGATGGAGAATGTTCGGATCCAGTGAAATGTGTCAAATGTAAGCAAAGTCATTTGTCGAATTTCTCCACATGTCCTTTCAGAGAATTTTCCAGAGAGTTGGAGCGAGAGAAAGTTTTTTATGGCCTCTCTTACAAGCAAACAAAAGAAAAACTACTAAGAAATAACCCTAATCTGTTAAATAGCATAAAGAAACCCATCTTCAACACATCCAAATAATGTTGCTGATGTATCAAATCCAGATCATTTGAACAAAGATACTGAAATAGAACAAACAAAAACAGATGTCAGACTTTCGGGATACTTAGGCGTCTGCTGGAAGGCAGTTCCTCCCTTGTCAGACACGGCCTATGCAGACAAAGTAAAATTCCTCCCTCCTAACTTCAGACCTTTTTCAACATACACGATTTCTCAGACCCTCAATAGCTTTCAAAACCTCCAGAACAAAATATTTCATCAAATAGGACTTTCCCTGTGCAGGTAGAAAAGCTAACGACTACAGTTTCTGTAGGTAACAACCATTCACGAATGGCAGATAAGGCCTCTACTTCAGGTAATTTGCTCTCTGAACGGGAGTAAGTAGACCCAGTGCAACAGGTAGTATCACAGGTTAAGGAAAAATCTAATAATCAAAAAGAACTGCTCATTAATCTACTGAGATTTTTAGGCACTTTAGCTGACAATTTACCATCTTCTGCTAACTTAGATGATATTAAAAAATTCACTAGTCAATGCACCAACCTTCTCCAACAAATTCTCTCTTTAATACAAGAATTTGAGGAAACTTGAAAAAAAAAAAGGTGTTCACCAATTTTTTCAAAATTTCTAGTTTTTCATGAGTAAAATCATTCATTGGAACTTACAGTATTTTAGATCTTATAAAACCTTATGTCTTATGTCTCTCGGAGCTACATACAACCAATAAAGAATTATTAAGGTTTCCTCATTATAATTATGTACTATTCAACTCACATGATATACGTACAGGTATGGCCATCTACATTCATGATAATATCTCATATAAAGAATTCAAAATTAACACCAATATAAACTTGATAAATATCTTCAACGTAGAGTTTGTTGCTATCCAAATTTTAATCTATAATAAAATATTCACTCTAGTCAGTATCTACATTCCATCTATTCCTCTCTCAATGATTTACCACAATTCAGTGATCAGTTCTTTTCACCCATAATTTACACAGGAGATTTCAACAGCATACAATTTTAACAGGCAATAAAAAAACTTATCAATCAGGTCATACTCTAGAACAATGGGCCGATCATTATAATTTAACTTTTATCAATGACAGATCTAAAACTCATTTCCCTCAGAATAGCAATGAACCATCTGCCATTGATTGGACATTAGTCACTGACGCTTATGCCAACAAAATTTACTGGGAACCATCAATAGATACGTACACGAACGACCACACTCTGTGTTTAATTATTCCAGACACTACCAACATTCAATCAAATAGAGTCCTACCAATTCGTGTATGGCAAGAACATAAAGGTTATTGGATTTTATTTTAAACCATTTTAGATCACTTATTGTATCAATTTAACCCTGACAACATTTCATATAAAACTTTTATAAAACAAACAAAAAATAGCTCTGAATTTAACTTTTCCAAAAACTAAACCTAATTTTAAACAAAAACTTCCCCAACTCCATTGCTGGCACGATGAATGCACAGTAGCAAAGAAAGAAAGATTACAAGCCAGAAAGATTTATCTTCACCAACTCTATCAAAAACATTGGCTAGCCTTGAAACAAGCCACAGCCATCTCCAAAAAAGTTTTTTTAACAGCTAAACGAAACGCCTGGCAACTATATTGTAGTCAAATACATCCAAGCCAAAACATTAAAAAAGTATGGCAATTGGTTTGTAGCATAGCTAAACCAACTAATGCTAGACAAATAGCTTTAGATACTAAATGCGAACGAGAATTCATAACTAAACTCTCATCCTTCAATACAAATATCAAAATCCCATGTCCTAATCCATTGTTTTCCTTTCTAGCGCTAGATAAACATGCTAATACCTTTTATACAGCTTTTACAGTAGAGGAAATACATAAAATTATTCTTCAATCAAAGAATTCTTTGCCGGGTAGCGATGGTATATTTTATGGAATTTTGATATGTCTGTCACAAAAAGCCTTAAATTTCTTACAAATATATACAATATAATTTTATTAACTTCTAATATTAATGCAACTTGGAACCCAACATGTAATAATGCCTCTTTTAAAAGTAGGGGTAATTATGAATTCAGGAAGCTCTTATCGTCCTATTACTTTACAATCTTGTCTTTCAAAAGTATATGGACGTTTACTTCTCCGTCGTATAGAATGGTACTTCGAAGGAAATAATATCTTCCCTCCCAATACAATAGGTTTCAGAAAAAACTTTTCAGCTCACCATGGCCATAAAACATTATCTCTAGCTATCCAAAATGCTTTCGCTAATAAAGTTTTATATACAGGTTTCATTGATGTACACGGAGCATATGACTGTGTCTCAATTTAGCAATTACTAACATTATTACAACAATTTAAAATTCCACAAATATAATTGAAATCTATTTGGAAACTTCTTAATTCTAGAACAGTGCAAGTTTAATTCAACTCTAAATATAGTAATAAATTTACTATCAATACAGAAATACCACAAGGTTCTCCCCTTTTAGCAATATTTTTTGCTATATGCTTAATAGATTTAGCAAAAAGACGTTTTAATTGAAGTTAGTTAATAATTTATGCGGATGACATTTTGATACTTCATTCTCCAGATGTTCACTCCGTTATATATTTTAGAGAATTCGAACGTGATATCATATCTATAGAGCAATGGCTAAATCAACACAACCCACAACTTTCTCAAGAAAAATCCAAAATTTTAATCTTCAACAAAACTCGTCAACAAATCAATTTAAGACATAACAGATTAACAGATTTAGAAACAGTCCCCTTTATTAAATATTTAGGGGTCTTCTTTAATAACAAAAATACATGGAAACAACATATAAAATATATCCATGGAAAGGCAGATAAAATATACACAAAGTATTGTGTACTAGGTGGGGATCAGCCCCCTCCAGTCTCATTCAACTACACAAAAATTATTTCCTTAGTGTTTTAGACTATTTTTTCATAGCTGGTAGCTTCATAACATCCAAAGAAATGGAAAAATTAGAAAATTTTACAACGCAAATTACTAAGACGAGCTTTAGGTTTAATGAAAAGTACGCCCATTCTATTTATATACTCAGAATCAGGAGAAATCCCAGTCAGATTCCGTCAAGAACTTGTGTTAACAAAGTCCATAATCAAAGATGAAACGCAATCATCACACATCTCTCATAATTATATGGAAACACTCATACAAACGATGGAACAAATATCCAAAAGGAAAACTAGGAACAACACAACACATTACAATATATGGAGACTCTTATATACTGATTACAGAGAAGAAATTAACTCTATAATTAGCTACAGGTCCAACCCCTTCTTTTCTCTAAAATTTGTAAATCAAGACAGAGTATTTATCCACATCTATCACTAATTTCACTCATATGCAGCAATATTACGATAAATGGGACAAATGCCTATTTATATATTCAGATGGTTCTCGCTCATCCGCAGGTACAGGTACAGCAATCTATGATCCGAAAAATATCTACCAGAAATTAATAAGATTACCACATTTTGCCTCTGTATTTATAGCTGAGATATACGGCATATTTCTGGCAGCGAAACATGCTCAAACCTTAACTGACACAAATATTTTAATATTAACTGATTCTCAAGCAGTAATTCACGCTTTAAGCTCGGAAGAAAAAAAAAACTTTTAATATTTCTCCTCATGTGATCAACACCTTATATATTCTGAACATGCTAGCTGAACAAGGACGTACAGTACATATATCTTTCTTGAAAGGACATTCTTTCTCAGACTATCATAATTACACAGATATAGTCGGTAAAATGCCACTAAAATTCCCAATACTATTCAAATTCTTCTATTTTGGACTGGTTTATTAGAAAGAGTAAAAAGAAAAATTCATGAACATTACATAAACTGGGTGCATGGTCATGTAGTATTATCTACTCAAGTCAATACGTCTCATATTCAATTAGAAAAAACACAAGCCATGATTTCACAGATCAAAATCATGTCGTCAAATAATAGTCCTCATCAATAGATTACGCTCTCAACACATAATGACCAACGCTCATCTATTTAAAATCAATCTTACAGATTCTCCAAGCTGTGATTGTTTAAATGACAATTCTCTAGCAGATGCCAATCATGTAAAAAAGTATGATAAAGGACGTAAAAATCTTTTTAATGCTCTTAAAAAAGCAGAAATTCCCTTCCCATACTCTATCTATTCTCTACTAGCACATCCACAAAGCCAAATAGGGTACATACTATTAAGTTTCCTCAGAAAAAATAATTGTCATCT
Organism: Lepisma saccharinum; assembly: GCA_022664845.1. NCBI lineage: Eukaryota > Metazoa > Arthropoda > Insecta > Zygentoma > Lepismatidae > Lepisma > Lepisma saccharinum. The sequence goes on along the minus strand of JAGDQP010000576.1, from coordinate 104,603 downwards.
CTAACTCCTGTAAGTCCATCAGTTCTGGTATATCTTTTCATCCTCAAAATTTGATTTATTTCCAAAAAAATCCGTTATAATATAACATGATAGAATACATACAATGTCTTACTTTAGTCTAGCAGAACTCCTTCCAGCTTACGCAATTCAAGTTTTTAAGTAAGCGAAGAAACTTATCTAATTCACACAGTAAAAAATGCCATGGAATCTAATATTTACATGACGATTCGACCAGTAATGACAATACAAGAAGGAAATTCATATATGAAAATAAATTGATTTCAAAACTAGAACTCTACAATTATTGAAACAAAAAAACAAATTAAACAGAAATAATTCAAAAAGAAGAAAAGGATATAGATTACTACATCAAATAAGTAATAAAAGAAGACTCTTCCGTCTCATTTCACTTTCCTGAAGACTCCTGATGACGTGTCACAAAACATCGCGAAACTACATCATGATCTGAGTGCTTTAGTGATTTTTTTCCCTTCCTGATATCTTCTGATGATGTTTCATTGCGAAACTATCTGATGACCTAAGTGCTTCAATAATTTTGTCCTAAAAGTGAATTTCTGTTTTAATAAAAGTGTTAATTAATCCTAAGAAATTCAAAAAATTAATGAAGGCACATTAAAAACATTATCTGAAAATAATCAAGACATTTAACTGGAACTGTTATTAAAGACATTAAACATATTAGTGAGATAATACGGGCGAAGAAGATACTCATAAAGGAAGTTTTTCTTCACTGGAGGAATCTTAATGCCCTAATTTCAGAAAGAAAGAAAGAAAGCTATATGGAGAAAGGTGGAGCTTCCAAAGGAATGGAAAACGTCAATAATTGTTCCGATTTACAAAAAAGGCGATAAATCGGACTGTAATAATTACCGCGGAATCTCGTTAGTTTCAACCTGTTACAAAGTATTAAATAATATTCTGTTAACACGCCTAAGTATATACGTAGATGAAATAATTGGAAATCACCCATGTGGATTTACAGTAAATAGATAGATCCACGTTGGAGCAGATTTTTGCCTTGAGGCGAATTTTGGAGAAGAAATGGGAATACAATGGGACGGTTCACCAGCTATTCATTGATTCTATCAAAAGGGAAAAGTTATACAGTATCTTGATACGATTTTGAATTCCGAAACAACTGGTTCAACTAGTGAAGATGAGTCTCAGCGACCCGATAAGCAGAGTACGGATAGGTAATAATATGTCAGATAGTTTCAAGATTCGCAACGGATTGAAACAAGGCGATGCCTTATCACCACTACTGTTTAACTTTGCGTTAGAATATGCGATTTTAAAAATGATAACTATATTTTAACATCTTATAAAATGCATGTGTTTGCTTAGTCCAACACTCTTTGCCATACTATGAATAACATAGAAAGAATTAAAGATATAGAATAGAGACAAAATAATAAACAAAATTGGTTTAAAGTCAATACAGCCACTTTTAACTAACCTAGTCAAAACTAACTTAAGTGTAACAGTAAATTATCGATGTCACTGTAACTTATTATTGGAATGAATCAATTCGGGAACCTGTGAAAGGATGCCCGGTGAAAGCTAAGTAATACAAGTATATAAAACCTACTTAATTCACATTTTGTATATGCTGTGGGTTATACGTTTCTGGCTAATCTTCGTATAGGGATCTTTGGAAAAATTAATACTAATATTAACTACTATATACCTATGAAATTTAGATTTGTAGTCTAAAAACATATAATTTTTTACTTTCAGAAATTGGTCCAGTCACAGTCACCACAAGCCACGCATACTTTCAAGATAAACTAAGGGACATCTACGTTCAAGGAGGAGGTGACTGCCCCGAAATGTCAGTGGGAGCCATTAAATTAGCTTTGGAAGCGAGTCTTCCCAACTCATATATTTATGTATTTACAGACGCCGATGCGAAGGACCATTACAAGTTAGAGGAAGTGTTGGCTTTAATACAAAGAAAACAAAGTCAGGTAACTCTTTCAAGGCACCTAAAATAAAGCTAATTCTATCTTCAAATTAAGTATAGGGAAAGATAATCTAAATCACGTCAGATTTTGAAAAATCAAACCTTATTTTCACACAAATTACACAATTAATTTTTAGTGTTACAACCTATTAAGGGGTATGTTCCCTCATTTTATCTTTTTTATTTTGCAAAAACTTTTACCTTCCAAAAAAAAACAAAAAAAAAACGTGTGCGTCTCCAAAAACACCACAGGTAGCCCAATTCAGAATCAAATTTTAAAATATTCAGAAATTGTATTTATCTACGTACTATGGCAAAAAGACACAATGCAGCGGACTTGATTTTTTTAGAAAGATAAGCGTAGGGAACATATGTAATAAAAGCTTTTGGAGTGAAAATTATTCCCTTTAAAAGGACAAGCTCATGTTGCTCCATTTAGAGTTTGACGTAGTAAAAAATGTACGTTGACTTTCCTGAAAAGACATTTGCTGAATGAGGTAGGCAATTACTTCGATAAGGTTGAATTTCATAGTCGCTGAGTCGATGCATCTCAAATTCATCCCTCAAAATTATTTTGTACAATATTAATTCTACGCAGTCTTAAGAGATTCATATCTTCGGAAACGCTTTATGGTTCTTAATAGAAGGTGTTTTTACATTTTATACAATATACCGCAACATAAATACTAAAACATCGAATTGATTACACAAGGTTCACTAAACGATTATGAGCTGCTACTGCACTTCAATGCAAGACACTCGACAGTCGACATGACGCGTTTAAAACAGTCTTGTAGAAACACTGACAATATTAAGAATTATTTCTAGAAATACACACTACAAACGCAAACCATAAATTCTTTTACACAATTTCAATCTTGATTCGACGTCATGTCTGATGACTTTAAATCCACATATCGAACGACAGAATAACTTAATATATATTGTTGTTTAATTTAAACAATTTCAGCCCACATCTACATATTTAAGAAAAAGTGTTTCAATCATTTGATTAACAATTTGGAATTGGTTGGTTTGTTTAGGCTACTATAATTAGAACTTGTTGACAACCCCCTGCCTAAACGAGAACATTGTATTATAATTTTAAATATTCTTTTATGGACTAAATTTTTGGCCTAAGTACATCACGTCTGTGGAATGACGTCCCTCGGCGATCAGTCTTCAGGGAGAGATGTAGCGTCCAGGGTTTTAGTTGAGGTATCATCCCAGCATTTGCTTTCTGAAGCTGAGGGGATCCCTAATCAACCTCAGTCAAGATAGTCGGTAGCAGTGTTCGAACATGCGTATCTCTCCATTGTCGAACGGAAGTCCACGACAATAACGACTAAGTTTAAGAATTTCCTAAATGTTCAAGGTTGGTCACAATATTTAAATATTACAGTTAATGGGTTGTGTCAAGGTGAAGTAACCCTGTTGAGCCTAAGGTATTTATTTCCTTCCGAGTTCACCACATTGCTTATGTAGCAATAGTCATCTTAAAGAAACTAAGAGTACTTTATGTGCTTGAAGTACTGTAGCAAAATATGTACTAAGTATTTGTTATACTGTAATTTCAAAATAATTTAATTCCAATTAGTATTGAAAATTATATTGCGATGGGAGGCACTATAAGTAGGAGTAACTGTTGGAAGAACTGTCAGAAAGGCTCACAATTGAAAGGTAGTACAGTATTATAATGTATTAAACAATGCATTCAATAACTTTCTACTAAATATGGTTTATTGCGTATTTTTTATAAAACAGGTAGTGTTTGTTTTGACTGGAGACTGTAAAAAGAGAGATGGGCCTGGATATCAAGCTTTCGAGAAAATTGCAGCCACAAGTTCTGGACAAGTGTTTCATCTAAACAAGACAGATGTTGAAGAGGTAAAGATATTTATTATTTGCTGAAAATTGCCATTAAACAATTAAGTTCTTCTTTAATAAACAAGAAATTTTAGAAAAAGAACTAAGATAAAAGTTATATATATATATATTTTAAATAAAGACATATCCGAAAGACACGCTTATAATTAATATTCAAAACTCACCTTAAAAAGCAAGGTGTAGAGAATCAATTTTTTGTCTACACTATAAGAAATTTGATAAATTATCTCAGAGATACAGAATTTGTTTTCATATGTACAGCAAAATATTATAGTGGTAGATGAAATTACATCATCACGATATTACTTAAAATCATTCATAATTTACCGGTACTCTCAGTTTGTATAGATAAACTACACTCAACTCTTCCAAGTATATTAAGTTACGAGTACATTACTTAAGCTTGGAGGGGGGGATCTAAAAGGTATCCATCAAACACAGTTCATAAATTTACTCTAAATAGATACACAACATTATTAAGCCTCACATCTATTCAATAATTACATGCATATGTTTTTGTAAAATGTTTTCGTCTTTCTAGTTCATTTCTATAGTCCTTTCAATTATTTTAAACAATTTGTAATTTCCAGTTTAGATTTGATGTCAAACGACTTCAACTAAATCTCTTCATATTTGTAACATGTCTGACTTTATTTACAAACAGTAACCTATTTCTATTCAAGAAACCAATAAGAGTCCGTAGACTTTAAATTATATCTTGCTTCTTTATTTAAAACGAATCTAATTACAAATGCATCTAATATCTAAATATACTTAATTCTTACATTCTAACAATTAATTTTTCATTTCTTATTAGATTTATAAAAGAAAACTTAAATGATTTTGATTATAAACATTATCTTTTAGGAATTGTTTATCTATGAAAAGGAAAAGAAAACAACAATTTAACATAACCGTAACTCAACTCTTTAATTGGTTTATTCCCTAGTCGGACAAGATGGATTTAACTTTGAGAAGAGAGTTAAATGTCCGACTTTTTGATAATTTCTTTAACTAAATTTTGTTAAAGCAAGGTCTCCGCTTGTATAAAACGTCGGAAAATCAGACCTTCAATGGTTTATATCAACGTTAAAACTTTTAGCCATGATTGTGGCTTACAAATTAAAATGGAATGAGCATGGAGGTCACCTGTCTAATATATTTTCTTCTGTTATTCTCCAGATAATGCTAACTCGTATTCTTGACAGATCTATTATAATCTCGACATACGAAGCTCTATTGCATTCCTAGTAATGTTTGGTATAAAGATTTAGGGTACGGTAAAAACAACAACAACAACAAAAAACGCTGCTATTAATTAACTGGTAATCTTTTCACAACACATCAATGCGCACCATACCATCTATACATTCAGATTCATAGAAAGTATTCGATTGATAAACTTTCAAAGTGCGATAAACTGTGGGGCGAGCCTATATTTGGTATAGATTTAAAATAAATGTTCTTCATGCTGTGCTCACCATGTGTATTAACTGGATGTTGCCAGATTATGCAACTTTCAGACCTTGAAAATTTTTACATTGACTATTTTCTATGAATCCAGGTACATTGGAATTTAATTATACAAGCTTCCCAAACACATAAAAAAGGCAGCTAATCAAATCTAAGTAAAAAAATCTTAATAAAGTCTACTGCATCATTATTGAATTTTTTGAAGATTCCTGAAATTCAAACTACTTTAACCACATCTTTCTATTGCTAAATTATTGTTTTAACGTTTGTGTTAAGTATTTCAATATATTTTTTAGTTCTTAAAGATACTTTTTTTTATTGTATGAATTGTACTGTATCGTTTGCGTTTCGAATGTATCCTTTAATTACTGCCAATCTTAGTATAGGTTATTATATAAGAATTCTGTTGTATCTTATTGTCTTATACATAGACTACGATATAATTATATATATATATATATATATATATATATATATATATCTTTACATTGGACTTAATCTTATTTGTTAAATATACTAATATGTTATTGTATCAATGCTACTGTATCTTATTATCTTGCATTGTATTTTATTGCATTGTAAATAACATTTGATGTTACCAATCTTTGTATAATTAACTTGTTCCACACCACTGTTCTTTAATAGTACTCATTTGAGGTCGCTAAAACGCATTAAAATTCATCAAAATCAAAATCGAATCTCAATTTTATAGGCAAAGACGCGAACCCACAAAAAATATGTAGCTGTAACTCTTCATGATTTTATATAGTATAAATAAAATAGCGTGGTTATAAGAAATGTAAGAAAAAATATATTTTTTTTTTAATTTGATTATATTTATAGCATTTTGGCATCTTCGGTTCTAGCCGGAAAAGTAATTAATTAGTAATACGAGTAAGATTGAAAAGTAATCGACTTGTGATCAAGATACGACAACAAGGAATTAAAATTTACTGCAACTTTATAAAATTCTTAACATCGTATATTATATAGACCATTTTTGTCTATACTTTCTTATACTGTTCATGGGAGAAAGTAGCTAAAATCAAGAGACCGTCATAAAAGTCGGTTGGTATGACCTAGTAATACCAGTTAAAACCGCAATTAGAATGGCTGGTGTAGGTAGGGTTTGAATCTCTGTCCATCCGTAAATGATATATAATTGATTTCTAAATTAATATGCGTTAAAATTGTGATTTGAATTTCCAAATCTTTGTTGGAAACTTTGAGGATACCACGTTAAAATTTGATTTGTAATTTTTGAGATCTTTAGTGGTTGCTGCGCAGCCAAATAATACATATGCACGTTCTATAATCACTTAAGCTCTCGCTACTCATGGCTGTATACGCTACAAACGGCTTTAGTTACGAACGTTACCTCTAGGCATGGCACATCACCTAGAAACAACTTTACCTTCATGCTTTAATCATTTCAACCCTGAAGATGGTGTCCCTAGTATCCGAAACATCGAAAAATCTAGTTCCTTAAAAGAAGTGGGTAAAATTACACCTTTTAAGGTGACAAAACTACTGATGTTTGAGAGGCACGAATTATCATTAGTGTTTGGAGACAACGGCAGCTCATTGAGAAAGTTTATCCTTCTCATTCGTATTGATGTTTCATTGTCATTTTATTCCTAGTGTACCTGCTACCTCTCCTTTTTGAAACTAAAATTATTCATCTTGATTTTCTTCTTTACAGTTTGCTGTTTAATATTTGGAGAGAGAGAGAGAGAGAGATAGAGCTTCACTGAGTGTAGTATCAAAGTCTTCACATTTCTTTGCTTTATTCTTTAGTCTCCAGTGTAATTATTATTGTACCTAGAATCGTGTGCTTGTCAGTTCTCCTGGCTCATTGATTTCTTTGTAGAACAGCACTTTCATTTCTTTCTTTTTCTGCTACTTTGTGTACAAATTTGATTGGTGTGTCATCAACACATATTGCTTTACAGTTTTTCGCCTTACTGAGAGTCTTTTCGAATTCGTTCAGCAATATTTTGAACTCTTTTCTTTCTTCTATTTACCTGAGTATCTGATTCTATAGAAAAGTTTCTTCTCACTTACCTCAGGCAGATGCTGGATTGAGTACACTTATTTTCATAGAAAATGGTTGATGGACTATAGCCTAAAGTGTAAAAGTCGCACTATCTGGCAAATTTGAGACAGTTTTAGGTCTTCAAACACATCCCACCAAATACAAATTAAATGAATATGCATAAATTATAGTTTGTTCAGATATGTTAGCCAGTTTATCCCTCTTGTTTTTTCCTCAGGTGCTGAGTTTTGTACGAGTGTCTCTTCAAGCGAGGAAAGTGAATCTCTTAGCACTGAATAAGGACAAGGCATCGTCTGAGAAACACGAAATATATGTTGATGAATCTTTACGTGAGTTCACAGTGTCCGTTTCTGGTGCGAATCCGAAAATTAATGTAGTTGATCCAGAGGGACAAGCTGTACTTGGTCCTCCACAATTAAATCCTCTTCTTACTTTGGAGAACGTCCGCGTGGTAAACGTTCAAGAGCCAGACCCTGGAGAATGGAGTTTATACGTTGGTAGTGATTCAGAACATACTGTGCGATCGACAGGTCTTAGTGCGATTGATTTCATCTATGGATTTTCTGCCAAAGTTACAGATCATTTAAAGGAAACTTACCACAGACCCTTGAAAGGTAGGTGACTTCAAATTACTAACGACAATTGAGGCGTATACGAAAACAAAAACACATAAACTTTTGTTGGTACGTACGCCTCAATTTGTAAAAGCGTTTAATTGAAAGTAGAAAGTTAAAAAAGCAGTAAAACCAATATATTTTTCAGACTAAAAGAAAAACAAAATAACATAATATGGTAATTAGTACAGTTAATGAGCTCAATGTGTTTTTCCTATTCAAAGCCCATAGACTACATTAAAATCGTAATATTATTGGTACATTTGAAGTACCTCTTAATTCATTATTATTTTAATTATACATTTATTTTAATTGCTGTATGCATTGTTAATACGCACGTATATTTTATCTGTATCATTAATACACGTAAAACAATAATATTAAAAATTAGGCGAGTTATGTTACGTAATTTTAATTTACCTGTTCTTTCAATGCAAGTTCGTTTATAAATTTTTCACCCAATAACAGATCAACATATCTTTAATACTAGAAGTGTTTTATAAAGAAAAATAATGACTTTGCGTTCATTGACTCAAACAATTCTCAGTGCATATTGTTCTCCTTATCAATAAACCTCTTCATGTGTAACCTGGGTAAATTTCACAATTTTAAGTCTATTGACGAATTCACTCCACGTATTGCGAATCATGTCCACTGTACCTGATGCCACAGCCTCCTTGATTCTGCACTTCCATTCGTCGTAACTTTCGTTTTGCAGAATGTCCTTGATGGCATTTTACACGAACAAATCGAGGAGCATAAATTCCGGGAAATTGGGTGATTTTGATATGGGACCGCCGCGGCCAGTCCATCTGTCTGGGAATTTCACCTTAAAACGCTCGCTTCCAGTAATGCTACAGTCTGGCGGCGTTGCTCACAACTGGATTATCACATTTGGTACATTGGTTCTACTAGGAGAAAGTATACAGTTCAAGCGTATTAAGAACCCTATACCTTCAAATGATTCAGTGAACATCAGTCCGTATTCTTTCCACTCTAGGAGCTGCAGTTCTTTCTTTACCTATCCGTTCCCTTTTGATGTAAGACGCTTCGAGTTTCTTAACACTTTTTTTAAAAGAAACTAGCACTCACCATTGCTAATTATAGAAAGATGAAAGGAAAAGGCAATAGTTCTATATAGAAATTATATGCGTTACGACTAATACACTTATTTGTACTTAAGATTGAGAATTAGAGCATGCATACTGTATTTTGAAGATACCATCCTGATATTAGGTGGTATTTAGATTTTTTCAGGGGTTTTCCTTAGTGACATTATGGAAAAACCCTAAGAAAAATCTCAGTTAGGATGACCGGCTACTGGATTTAAATTTAGGACCTTTCTAACGTTAAGTCGTTTCCCTACCAATTGACAATAGAGGATCACATTATGTTGTCGCACAAATCCGATTCAAACCATAATGCATGTAGAGATATGTAGATCACTAAAGTGCTATGAACCAGTAGGGTGAGGAGATAGGGGCAGGAAACTATAAATTTCACAAAAATTGTATGAAAGCAGTATTTAAGCTTAAGCTTTACTCTTTAAACCAATTGAAGTAGTCACAACAAAACTTTCACAATGTAGTGATGACTAAAAAGTAGCAGAAGTTACCATTTATGAGCAGTTCCATGTTCTGTGGAATAAATTAAAATGGTGGACATCAAATAAGACACAGGAACATACTTATTTACAGCTATTCTTTATTTTATATTTAATTCTTTCAAGTACTGTAAAACTTGAATCAAAACGTGATAGCAATATTGAAAGTAAGGTAATTAAATTTTAGCTCATCCTTTAATATTACTTTGCTTGTTTGTTTACTTTCTGTTTGTAAACAGTTGAAAAGAATTATACGTGTGTTTGGGTCACCAGGTGCTCCTAATTACATTCTTGTGAAAGCCACGGATGCTGAAGAGCTAGGGAACATGACCATATTGGAGGTGCTAGGAATGCATGCTAATCTCATTCAAGAGGTGCCTTTGTATCGAGTGCCTGACCAACCAGGAATCTATCGTGGAGAAATGTTTATTCCACCGAGAGATTTTTTCTATCTAAGGGTGAGTCTTATAATGCATGTAACAAGGTATTCACTAGTTTATATTGTTTAAATTATAATTTTGGTGAACATGTAGTACTTTCGTGGACATCGAGAAACTGTGTGGGGGACAAAAACAATTCGTGCAGTGGAAGCATACCGATCAGGGTATCCATATTTCATGAATTAAAAAATGAGAATATGTTTAAAAAATATAATAATTTTGAAAAAAGAAAAAAAATAATAAACTTACTTACCCACTGACTGAGAACCGCATGGATATTTTGCCTACATTTCTCTTACTCACTTGACCTGGCCACAGGTGGCTTTTGGTTAAACCTGAAGGGGTGTGTGGTACGTAATTTTGGTTTGTATGTCGTTAGTATGACAGTTGCCATTTGATTTTTACACAGCATTTTAGTGGATTCATAATTACACGAAGGTTGTGAAAACGGACAAAATTTGTACAAATATCCAGCAATCGAGTTAACGATGATTTCAGTTTGAAACAAATGAATGAATGAGTCATACTCTAAAGAGAATTTGTTGCTACCTTGAGGTATGAAGGGGGAGACTGGAGTTTCACTTTCAGGTTAAAGACTAGGAACGTTAAATATACATTCTTTGAGGAAGATAATATTTTAAACCAGGGGTTTTCATGCTGTGGTACGCTATAAAGCTTATAAAACTATTACACTTAAGATATTTAATATCGTCTGATTTCAAAGATGCGCCGAATGGGCAGCCAGTATAAGTGTTAAAGTTTTTATAAGAGTAACGACTGTGATAAATACATAATGCTTTTCATTGAGAGCAGATCTTAGCTTTCTTTACAGCTATCCAAATAAAATGACCAATCAAAGCATCCATTGTAATACCAGCTCCGGAGATGAGCTTTGTCGAAACACTCAGTTCCGATAATATGAGCTTCGTTCTTATAATCTCTTCTTTTATCTTTTCACTACTATAAAACAAATTATTATTATTATTTTCCCATATCCAGTGTATTTTAGTTAATGTTGATATAAAAGTAGATTTATGATTGTTTTCTCAGCTAATTAAATCTCATTCTTAAATTGTGATTAGGAATTATCTTACTTTAGCGTTTCAATGAAATTTTAACTATGGATATGAATTTTACTTTCCCAGATGAACGGGTTTGATAAAGATGGATTTCCTTTGAAAAGAATAACTCCAACTGCTATTAGCGCTCAGCTGCCAGGTAAGAATTGAAACTTAAATAACTAATTTTTGTTATAGTTCTTATCTAAGAAAATATGTTACCAAAGTTTATGATACTTTAAACATAACTTTGAGAGAATTTAAATCAAATAACAAAGCGGTAAACCTAGAAAAGAAAGCACCAGAAAAAAAAAATAACAGATTTGTGAATCTGGAAAAGAGAGAAAGTAACAATAAATCTCAGTAGCACTGTTGGCAAAATTAAAATTCTATCTGATATGAATAAAAAATAAGTTGGTTGAAAGTTTCAAGCATTGAGACAAAAGTGATTGAAAAGGGGATTATATTCCTAAAGGCTGTGTAATACACATTTATAGTTCAAAAATTCTCTCATGTTTATGTCACTAAGCGCACTATCGCAATTCTAATGTAGCAGAATTAGTAGATTTTACGAATTTAAATATGAACACTATTAATTCCTAGGAAATCTTCTTGATAATCTATCTTTAGGTGTATAAGGGAGTATTATTAGCTGATTGCCTCCATGTAACGATCAAAATAAACATAATTGTTTTTACATTACAAATATGTTAGAATTAGAGGAAAGCATAAAATACACTGAAGGTACAGACTTCGTCACAAAAGAAATGAAATTAATTTTAGAATAATAACCAGAGAAAAAATATTCTAAGTAAATAGAAGGTTTACCTGAAGATGTTAAAACTAATTCACTCTATATTTAACGTGATTCCATCAAGCTTCATCAGGTGCTAAAGGAAGATTAAGTTAACAACTTAAAATTAGCATCAGTAGGAGCCACAGGGAAGTTAGAGTAAAACTGAGCCACAACTAAACTCTAAGATCGCTTATGTGCACGTGGCCACTAGATGGCAAACTTATAGATGAACAGACCTTGCAACTGCATCATTTGTCAATGTATCTGATATTTCTGATAGACTGATATTTTTCAAGGGTTTTGAAATTTGTTATATGAGACTACCAAGAAGAATGCATAGATCCTGCATGACCATTTAGCAGAGGTTCAGGTGTCAATATAAGAAATAATTCCTTGATAAGAGGTTGATTGTATTGTATTGTTTAATTAACTTATAAGATCTTAATACTGTAATTTCTTACTTATCCCTAATGCTTATATTCATAGGCTTGTTTATAGCTATTTCTTTTTGTGTGTGCAATATATTCTTTATCACATGTACAAAATGTTTTTTTTATAAATTAAGAGTTCTCCAATTCGTTTTGAAGAAGAAAGTGTACGAGGATTTGACATTGTTTTGAACCAGATTTGCAATAATGTTGTAGTCATAGTCACTTGTTAAGACAGTTTTGACATAATACAGAAGGGAGAAATCCATTTTTCTAGTTGTTAGTTGTTAGTGTCTGTGGATAAAGTTGTGTCCATCCTTTAATTTGGTCTATTTTCCTCTTCACTGAAACACAATTTATTGAAACAACTGCTCGAAGTGCTCAAACCCTTGTACCTTTTAAAAGGGCTGTTCAAAACAAGTTTGAAAATCCTATTATTTATGGAACAATTTGTACATGGGGCAAAGAATAAATTGGAGAAGGAGAAATAAGTATCTATAAATGAGACTATGAACCTGAGTATAGCAATAGGAATAGACAGGAAATTAGAGAATTAAATAAAATAAGAAACAAATAAGATCAGTCTTATAAATTTACTAAACAATTCAATCCTAGCACTCAATATCAACGAACCATTCCTTATATTACACCTGAGAGCTCACTAAATAATAACGCAGAACCAAAGAGTTTTTGTTGACAGTATCTTGTTAAAACATAAAATTATTTGCAATGTATCAGCCTACGAGGAACAACAGATAAATTGAACAATGACGCAAAGCCAGGTTTCTCTACCTACAACTACAAGTCTGCCATTAAGAGTACACAGATCTACTTAAACTTCAGTCCTGTCTCTGTTCTTGTGTAACCTTCTGTGACTCTTACCGATAGTAGTTTTAACAAATTTTAACCTTCGCCTTTTAGCAGCTGTTACAGCTTGATGGAATCAAGAAAATATAGTTAACTATGACTGTTTTATAAACTGTCCAGATAGGTCTTACTTAGAAAATTCTAGAAGATGACACGTGCATTTTCGTAATAAATATAGAGGGAAAATAAGTTGAATTCAAAGTTCAACGCCCTATGCGTACCATTAATAACAATAGTTAAATTAAATAATGTATTTCACGCTTAAACTAACATGAGTAGTTCACTATGAATTTGAATTTTATTTATGGCCTTTAGGGCCGGGCCGGGATAAGGAAGAGGAAAGGATTCGGAAAGGTGTCGGCCAGGGCTTATGTCGAATGTGTCATTTCGGCATTTGCTTGGTGTGACTGAGGAAGAAACCTGTTAAAACCTCAGGTCGACCGTTGGGTTCGAACCCACGACCTCCCGAATAGTTTACTATGAATATTAAAGTAGGAAAAGATTATTTTATATTTATCAAAGGCTTAATTTTCAGTATTAATATATGGAAATTCCTCAAAGTGTAATGTTCACCATCTTTGTTGCTTTATTCTAATGTAGCGAGAATTAATCCAGAATTGAAGACGAGAATATGTAATATTTATTATGTCTATTAATTGCCCATTCTCACCATATACAGTAATCTCAATAGTTATGGATTTAAATAGCTATATATCGTCGTCGGAACTGCAATACCCCTATGTGGCAAACTACAAATTTTTCAGGAAGGCCAAAAAAACGGGTTTTGGAGTACAGTCTGGAATACAATTTAGATACTGAAAAGTTGCTATATCTAAAAAAGTAGAAGTTATTTCCACACGAAAATTTTCTACGGTATGCACAGTACACAGAACTAGAAAATAGAAACAAAACATGAAAAGTTAAAAAATGGCACATAGAGGGTATTGCACTTCCGACGACGATTATATATTTTTTCGAACTTCTTTACGTAAAAAAACAGATATTTATGGAGGCCAAATCTTAAAGTGTGCTTTGTACCATTCTAGTAACTTTACATCAATTTTGCGATTTGCATCATTTCTTTGGCCGTACTTGAATTATCTAAGTACGATTCGCTCACAAAGATACGTCCTTTTCAAAGTAATAATTAAGTATAGACTGTAATACATTTGATTAGATTTACTTAGGTTTGTTTGAACTATATACTTCCATAACTGTTATAAGTTTTCAAGTTATATTTACAAATAAAGTTAAAATCAAATGAATATAGCTTTTGTTTCAAGCATACAAATATTAAATGAAACAATACGTTTCTAAACCAATAAGAGTAAACGTACAATTTAAATTTAAGTATTGGAATAAACTTCTAATTTCAGATTTACCCTTCGTATCCATGAGACCTACAGTAACAGCTTGGATTAAAAAGCCTATTACATTAAAATGTAACGTAGAGTCCCTTGTACCATTTAGCGTGAAGTGGTACAAGGAAGATCATGAATTAAGTCACGCACAAGAATTCCAGTAAGTATTGATTGACCTTATAATTCCTTATACTCCATAATATTACAAAGATCGTAGTTAAACTAGACATCATATTCTTTTCATATTCTTGGTTTTCGTTCCAAATAGTCAGTACACCGGGAAATGAAACTTTCAAATGATACATGTGGTTTCGTGGTTAAAGAAGACATGTTCTGAGTTCACATTTTGAATCAGTTTATTAAGGTTTAGATTTTAATTTAGGGAATGCGTTTACCATCTGAATAATTGTGATTGTGAGAAATTATAACATTTTGTCAACTTTTCTTTCCTAGTTAGCTATTTTGAAGGAAAATTTTCTGAAAATGGAACCAGGGAAATGAAATAAATTCATATCACGACAAACATTTTCTTATTTTATTTTTTTCTTGTGGAATATTTTCACTGAGTATTAGAACAGTCTTTGTTATATGGTTTGTACATTGTATATAGTTTAAAGAGTTATACAATGTGAATAAATAAAGTTTTAAGAATTACGGTAGTTTAGTTAATATTAACATTCAAGCTAAAGATTTTTTGTTATTCTCATTTGAACATTCAGGAATTTATACTTTGATTATTCTCTCGAGACTCGAGTGAGTTGTTTTTCTATAAGATTTTCTATTATTTGCACTTCAGTTATTTAGATATGTTAATGAAAGAGAAAAAAAATCTTTGCCAACCAATTATTTATTTATTATTGTTTGTTTACAACATCTCTTTTATTATTTTAAAACATTTTAATATGGCTGTGTATATCAAATATTTAATTATAGCATAAATAACAAAAAATTCAATATACTGTCGTATGTTCTCGTATTAAGTGCTTTTAAATTATGTAATTAATATTTGATTATAGTATAATTTTTTTGTACACATATCTGTAACTTGGAGGTAAACTACAGTGTGTCACTTTCCCCAAAACTCGAGCACAGTGCATTGCTTTGTCGATTTGAGCACGCTCTTTCACATTTCTTTGCGATATAGTGTTGTGCTATGTACTGCCACTTCTACTACAAACCAAAGAAAGAGATAGTTGTGTCTACCTCGAGGAAGAGTATGCTCAAATGTACAAAACTATGTACCGGTACTGATGTCGAGTTGGCAAGAAAGTGACACAGAGCAGTTTACCTCTGAGATAAGGATATCTTATTGCTTGTTTCTGAAACCAAATAATGTCAAATAATCTCTTAGGTTTACTCAATATTACTTTCAATGAATCATTTAACCTTTCTCTTACGGTAACGCCATTTCTATTAACCCCTGAAAAGGATTTCTCAGTTGTGTTGAAAGGTTGGAGTATTAGATAAGAACTTCCAAAGAATTTAACAATAGTGAATGTAGTTAATATAATTAAATTAGATTGTAAATATTTAATGGTCAAGTGGTGCAAAGGATAGATGACTATAAGCATTTGAATTTAGTCCCACAACATGCTGAAAATAAATTTTATGTCAAATCTCAAAATGTAGCCAAAGATTGTATTTTCAAAAAAAATAGTGTTTCTCTGATGTTATGTGGTTATTTTTCTTAAATAACAAAATTCTGGGAAAGTTAGATATTTTATGAGATCTTTTGAAATGGTATTTCGCGATTTCTAACTTTTATTATAAATTTTATACAGATTGTTTTAAAGCAACATTTTTTTTCTTTGAATATCGTAGACCCTATGACATATATCATATGTAGTAAAAAAAAAGGCATTGAAACTATTCTCAGTCATTATTATCTGATATGCCGTGCTCTTGCTGAAGGAAGGAGGCACATCATTTCTTTTTATTTTGCTTAGAAATTTCATACTGAGTCCATTATCGTAACACTTTTGTTTCTGAAATGTCATAACCAAGAATAGACTCAAAAAAGAAATTTGTATGTAGAAGTACGAAAAATAGTGTATTTCAACAACTGCACAAAATTTTAGATTTCAGGTCAGAGAATTGTTGCAATGCATTTCCTCTCTTAGTATGATATTGGTCATGAGATTGCATATGATATTCAAAGAGAAAGGTGCTGCTTGAAAGAGATAAGTATAGAATTCATTTAGAATGTTTTAAAATGGCGAAAACGTTATTATGTTTTCACAAAATCTCTAACTTTGTCAGGATTTTGTATTTCTATAAAACATATGAAATGAGAGAAACAGTAATTTTGGAAACTACAGTTATTTGGCTGCATTTTGACATGTTTTTGAAGAAATGTTTTTGTAATATATTTCATTCTAAACATATTGTGGAGTCAAATTCTAATGCTTGTAGGCATCTATTCCTTATTCCAGGCGTAAAAATTTTAAATTGAAGTCCTGTTTTCATTTTTAAATTTCGTGACAGCTGACTTTTATTTTCAGGACAAATTTGACTGCAAATAATAATATGGTAGGCTAATACTTTCTATTGTAAAAATTTGTCCGGTTTTCTTTACACTCTAGCTGTATATACGCTGTACCACCTGGTCAGAGGCGTCTTTGGGCGACTATGCTATAAGATTTGTTGCGCACATAGACATACCTAAGGATAGTACAAAGAATATGATTTCGACATAGCAAAAACGATATATTATAAGGAAAATAGCTAACTGTAAGACTGTTATATGACTTGATGCATAAAAAGCAGATAAACCATTTTTTTTTTTATTTAAATGTTACCTGTATTTATTTTTATAATTCTGAAACAAAGTGACAGGAAGGATATGTTCTACATATGATTTACCAAAATTACAAAGGATACTCTTGGCCATTGAAGACATCTTTGTTGAAGTAGAAAAGGCTCTAGAAATACAACTTCAGACTTTGACTTCTATTTATCTGAAAAACCTAATTTCGATAACTTACTATATATGTACGCACATCGAATATTGTTTCAGTGATTCCCGAACTCTAGTAAAAATCGGGCACCACGACAAGCGTGATGCTTATTTTCTCTACAGATTTTATTTCATGCAACGAAACTAACATATCTACCAAAATTTGAAAGACATTATAACTATTTTGCTATTTATCTTGATATTAATCGTGGATAAGTTTTTAAAATAAGTTCTAATTCATGGTTTACACAAATAGGATTGTATATTTACCAAATACTCAAGATATCATGACAGCAAAAGAAACGACCATCATTATCCAAATACCATATCTTAAAACGTAATTTTATTGTCATATTTTCGATAAAGTTCTTGCTAAACTATTTTTAAGTTTCTGATGTTTACAAATTATGCTGAGTATTGCATTCATTTAGTTGCGAACTCCTATATTATACATTGAAGTAAATATACTGTACATAACAATGTAATTTGCAATGCTAATGATTAAAGGGATGCAAAAACAATCCATTTAATGTTTATTTTAAAATGTAAGTAAATTAAAATTACTTTTGTAGGCAAACATCAGAAGTCTTCTTTCATGTAAAAGAAGTGACTAAAGAAGATGAAGGTATATACAGGTGTGTTGCTGTTAATATTGCTGGAAGCCAGTCAGAAGGAACCTTTCTTTCCGTCACAGGTAAGAGTCACATTATAGTTCCACTTAACACATATTTATCAGGTATACTCTTTCTATAAAAAACACCACATTGCTCGCTATTAAAAATGGAACACCAAGAAGAAGAGAAGATAGCAGTCCCAAATTTGTCAGATAAATACCGTACGGTACAAGTAGCAAATGATTAAACTTTTCGCTCAGTGCGATGCGTGACAACGTGGCGACAGTGGAACAGAACTTCCGACGGTCAGTAGCCTGTGGGCCCACCATTAGAGTTCAGAACGGTTGCAACACGGCGAGGCATGGAGAGAACGAACACTTGGATGTCCTCCTGGGGTATGGCAAGCAACGCATCTTAACACGATGCCACAGCTCATCAGTTGTAGCTGAGGGAGGTCGTTGGCGTGAGAAGCGTTATGCAATCATGGACCAGACGTGTTCACTCGGCGAGAGATCAGGCAAAAGCACCGGCCAAGTAAGCAGGGGAATATTGTGTCCAGCCAGGAAGGCTAGCACATCATGCGCCACATGCGGCCGCGTGTTATCCTGCTGTGATGTTGTCCCCGGCAGGGTCTGCACTAAAAGGATCAAAAAACGGGTCCAACACTTTGTCGATGTACCGTTGGCTGGGCACATGTCGTCAATCTGTAGGAGACACAAACGGGCACGGAATCCAATGACATCCCACAACATAACACCCGTTGCCGGACCAACGTGGCGATCCAAAACGTAACCGTTGCCTAGCCTAGTGCCACGGTACCGCCAGATACGGATGCGGCCATCATGATGCTGCAGACAGAAGCGAGAGCCGTATGAAAAGAGGTTGTCCTACCATTCGGCTCTCCATTCGCGACACTATTGTAGTCAGTCATATCTATCCTATGCAGTCAGCGGAAGCCGCAGCAATGGGCGTCCTGAAATATTCCCTGCTATGTCAGACGACGTAGAACTATTTGTGGAGTCCACCAGTGCGTGCGCTAATGTTCGGGATGTGGCTGTTCGATCCAACAAAGCCATACGAACAAGGCGCCTGTCCTCGCGGTCCGTGGAATACCGTGGTCTTTGGGATCCGACATGTCGTTGTGTAGTGACTTCGTGGAGCCATCTAGTCCATATGTTTTGCACTGTAGACACAGTCCGTCCAATACGGGCACCAATGTCGCGGAAGGATAAACTGCACTCTCGATATGCCACAATTCTTCCGCGATCAAAGGTGGAAACCTTCTGGCAGGGATGCCGCATTCGACGACGGGGCATCTTTCGACCATATAAAGGTCAGACCAACAGTCATCTACCACTGCACTGTGACTCTCTGTCCTGCCTCCGATTGCTGTTCTAGATGGCATTCCCGGCGCCTCTGATGCGTCACGTACAGGGACGGATTAACGCACAGGCACAGTAGGCACGTGCCTAGGGAGTCAGCACTGAAGGGGTGCCCAAGAAAATTATGTTTAAAAAATCAGTTATCGAGAGAAGATCGATCTTTGTTTACAAGAATAACCTGATAGGTTTATTTTATGATTTTAGGATGAGGCACTAATCTAATATTGCACTTGCACTTTATTCTTTCAAAATCTGTGAAATTTGGATGCAAGAAGCGCCCCGATTTCATCTCCCAAAAGCACCCTCCTGCGTATGCACATCATTTACTCTTCCTCTCTATTCTTTAGCAGACTGAAAAAAAACTAAACAGGGGGCGCGCTGTCGACTTCGAATGTTCAATGGAAGAGGGAGGCACCGCTGGTCACGCCGCAAGTTTAACCGTCACGTGACCTTTCTTGCCTCGCCCTGACTGATACGCTGTCATTGTTTACAAGTTGATTTGCCATGCATTTGCGTCTCAGTGTCTGTGAGCGAATGATAGACTAAGGTGAAGTGAACCTTGAAGTGGATAGTGTTAACTTTCTGTTTGTGATCATTTTATTAATAGTTTTATTTTATTTTATGGTGGCCACGATTAGTAGATTCGTTTCGTGATATAATAATGAGTGTTAATAAAAAACCAAGTAGGGCAGAGTTTCGGAAACGGGCAGCTAAAAAACAGCTCGAGGATGAATATCTACTTAAAAAGTTCCCAAGTTGAGTCATTTTTTTACTGTTTGTCAACCTACACAATCCGGAACAGGAACACATTGCGGGGAAAAACTCGTAAGATGTATGCATATTTTCCCTATAGAACTATGGATTGCAATAATAATAAACGTAATCGAAAAGTCCAACCACTGTAAAGTGAGGAAATGAAAATCTTTTTCAGCGGAGGGTGCTGAGAGGGGAGGAATTCGAACTCTCCACTGCTACGCGTGAAGGCGATTTGCAGTTGATTTCCATTGTTGACAACATCGATAACAGCCTTTGTTGACCATTTTCCCGCAAGAATTACTTGCGATCCAGACTGCACAATGAAAAACTTTCAGCTCTTAGTAAAATGTGTATAGAAAGCGAACTATTAAGGAAGATAGATTTTGAACCAGTTGTTAGTTTATTTGCAAACGCTAAAGTCAGAAAGAAGTCTTTAATGTGTAATGATATCTTACTACTTCAAATAGCTGTTGACGTTATAAATGTTTGTTTTGTGTCGTGTAATAAACGGAGTTTTCTATATACCAGTATTTATACATTTTAAATATAGGTTTTGCAGGGTTGCAGGTGTGCTTCTGTTTCATGAGAAGTGCATAGGTGTATATTGGGGGGGGGGAGGCTTACGTCACAGTGCCTATGGGCGCCAGAACCCTTAATCCGTCACTGGTCACGTAGCTGTCATGCTAATCAGTTGTTTGTCTTTCCATGCTTTACATGTTCTGCGAATTTTGCGTTAATCCAATGCCTCCTTCCTGATGCTGCGTTTTCAATGGCGACCAGTGTAGTAAGTTATTCTATTTTTGATATCAATATGCTATCTTGACTTATTGTATTGCCCACTATGAATTCGAAAGCAATTCTTTTCAACAAAATTCATAGTTTATACCTTCTTTGAATTTGTATTCAAGATTTTGTAGAAACGTATTAAATATAAAATTTTATTGAGATTAAGGTAACGAAATTATGAAGGGAATACCTATCTTCGTGTTATTAAAAGGATGAGAGATGAACAGCTGTGTAAAATTGTGTAACTTTTTATCAAAGTACGAAATATTGTTTAGAAATGTACATTAATAAAAGCACATTTGGTAGCAAGGTTTAATTAGATAACTATGAAACATGTCTGGTAAATAACGATGCAATGATAGGTAGTTGAATTAAGAATCATCGAACGTCATTATAAATGTGCCATACAAGAAAATAATAATAGACAGACATTAGATAAATCTTGCAGGTACACTTTCGTTCGGTAAAGATGGAAGCTGCAAGAAAGTAAACTCAAGCGGAAGTGAAAGGTTAATTCTAAGCATCTATTTGTCACTTTAACTACTGGCTCAAGGCTGAGCCAAGCAGAAGTGGGTAAAAATTTAGAATCTTAAAAAGGGTGATTGAATTCCAAATAAGTCAGTCACAGACGGTCATGGACAGTTAGTCAGTAATAATCAACCATGTTATATAGAGTGCGAGCGAGTGAAACTTAGTCTTAGTGAAAGTGCTGTTTGACAGAGCAACATTATGATTATTCTTCTAAGTTCAACATCTGACAAGTAACTCTGTGTTTCTCAACCGCAATTGTATCTCAGAAGCCAGACGTGAGTACATTAAAATCCACAAAGTTCAGTCACTATTTTAATTATTACGTTGGTGCATAAGTTCGTGCCGTTTTTACAATGCCATGATTTTATTAGTGTAAAATACAATACAATACAATACACAACAACAAGACATTGATACACTACGTTGTAAATCAATAATCACTCACGCATTCACTCAGTGATGTAATCACCATATTTGTCAATGACCGACTGCCAGCGTTCAGGTAGGAGTTCAATGACTCTCCTGTAAAACTGTTGTGGTTTCGAGTTGAAGAAACCTATTAGCCACTTGCTATAGAGAAGCTTCATCATGAAATTCTTGTCCCTCAATGTTGTTAGAGAGAGAGACTGGAAAAGATGATAATCAGAAGGGGCTATGTCTGGTGAATATGGAGGGTGAGGAAGTGGTTCCCAATCAAGTTCAGCTATCACGTCTGTGGTAATTCTGGCCGTATGCGGGCATGCATTATCGTGGTGTAACAACACAGGTTTATCAGGTGTTTTGTTTTCAATAGCAACAGCGAGTCGTCTTAGCTGTTCAATATACACAGCAGCATTGATCGTTTCATTCTTTGGTAGCAATTTATGGTGAAGATTGCCATTTTGGTTTCACTAAACGCACAACATAATTTTATTATAGTGTGCACGATCTTTCGAACGGGTAGTTGCATTTTTCAATGGGCTGAGCCATTTTCCTCGTCTGTAAGTTCACATACAGGCACCATTTCTCGTCACCTGTAACAATGTTCCCAAGGAATGGTTTGTGCCTACGACAAGCCAAACGGTAACGGGCCAGCAAAGACGAACATACGGTTATTCGCTGATTTTTGTTGGTTTGGCTTAACACATGTGGTGCCCATGTACCCAATTTTTTGCACCTTACCCAATAAATGCAAATGGCGCACAATGGTTGTGTGATCGCATTCCATAATTTGTGCCAATTCCCGTGTTGTTTGGTGAGGATTATCGTGAACCAACTGATTTAGGCGGTCTTCATCAAAAAGAGGTCTTCCAGAACGTGGTTCATCACACAAGTCGAATTTTCCTTCTCGGAAACGAGAAAACCATTTCCGTGCCGTCCTCTCAGCAAGTTCTTCACTCCCGTACACACTAAAAATTCTTCTCGTGGCTTCTGCAGCACTACATCCTCGATTATGCTCGAAGACTAAAATGTGTCGGAAGTGTTCATTTTTCTCTACTTGATATTCCATACTGATTAGGCTTGAAAATGGCCAAAATAAGCTGTTAACAACATACATGCTCCTGTTCGCAACAATCAAACTTCAAACTGAAGAAAAACCATTGAATAATGAAAAACGAAGGCTTCGCAATGCAGTGTTGCCAACCCAATGAAGAACAGCACAGACTTATGCACCGAACCAAGATTAGTTGCTCTAAAAGTTAGCTATTGCGTTCTATTAAAAGAAGGTTCATAAAGTTAATGAACTAGTATGTTCTTTTCTAATTATAAGAATTTAACAGACGCATCATTCCAAGTATACATCATGTTTACTTATTTTTGCACATCGTAAATCCACATCACATTTGATGACAAATTGCCTCCAAGTAGAACTATAAGTCCAAAAGCAATTGCACAGAAATTCGTGTCAGTAGTTGATCAAGTAGTTCTTAGCTACATTTCGGAAATCGCCTTGATGGTCTCCAGATTCACGGAAACATGGTGGATGCCACGGATATTTTATTGATAATTACTCGAAAAACTCTAAGATGAAAATGTATAACACGTTGTGTAGAAATTCTAAACCTTCTGTGTCAGCATCCTGATTCACCTGCAACACTTAGGAAGAAATGTGAACAGGCTTGCATCTCTATCCTCTCCACAAGCTATGAACCCGGCTTAACTGTATATAGCTCCCTGCACCCGAGTCCTCCTCCTTATTTTTGGTATTTCTTCTTCTTCTTCTTCTTCTTCTTCTCCTCCTCCTCCTCCACTGCATCTATATTTCCTCCTTTTATTACTTATATTTTTTCTTTGATTATTTCCCTTCATCTTTCATTTTGTTATTATTATTATATTTCTTCCTCACTAAATTTTTACCCTCTTATTTCTTTTAGAAATCCTCCCAGCGACTCTTAGTTACTTTACCCTTCCCACTTCCTTAGTCACTTAGTGTTTTATAAGCCGCTTAAGTTATTTTTTGCCTCCATGACTTGGTCATTCCATTACCAGGTTTCAGTTCGCAACATGACCACCCTATCTGTTTCCATTCCTATTATGTGAACACGCCTTTGGCGAAACATTGCCATTTAAATGCGTGTGTGTAAGGTAAGGTAAAATGAATTGTATGGGCGGTAAAAAATAATGAAAAATGCGTGTGTGTGTTTGTGTGTGTTTCTGTACACCTGCCTGTGACTTCAGATATGTACACTCCCCATCTGCTCCCATCTCTTTCTAACTGACAGGTGAATCAGGTTTGAGAATTTACAGGATACTGACACGGAATGTTTCGTGTACTATTTTTAATTCAAGACAAAAAGAATTCGTTTTATTGCTTTTTAATTTTTGATGATAATTAAAGTTCTACGGACTTTTTCTTTTTACGGTTCACGAGGAAGTGTTCTTTGTATTGTTCTGTGTGAAATTCATTAGGAGATGGAAAGGATTTCGAAGATAGATATAGAACTAACAAAATCTTTATCAAGAGCTGTTAAAGTATAATCTATTCTCTTCTATGCTACACAATATGTCATGTTTTATACGTTTCTGGAAGTAAGCACAGCATATAAAGATACAATGTCCATTACAAGTCCGCTTTCATACTTGCCTACATTTTCTGAAAGTAGTTAATATGATAGTTGGTTTTCCTTGCCAAAATCTTGTGAAACGATTTCCAATATTTGTCATTCTAGCAACTACCAATCTCCAATTCATACAGATTATTGTAGCCCAATTCTACATCTTTTCTCTTGAACTCTCTTCACATTCCTTGTTTAACAGTAATTTACCTTGTATTTCAGGGTTATCTGGTTTATCATTGAAACTGAGCTTTATAAACAGATAACTTTTATGTTACCATCTCCTATTTAGTCACCTTCTATGACATAAATACCATCATATAGCCCCCAGATGGTTTACTCTAAATCCAAAGTACACGAAGATGATCACATTTTCCGATCAGCCAATTAAAGTTACACAAGAAGATAAAAGCAGTAACCACGAGATTCATTAAGGCATCTCTGGCAAGTGAAATTAAGAGAATTTTGATTGTACAAGATCCATGAGACTTCCCTAAGTTGCTTTTAAGTGAAATTTGACATTTGATATAATTGAAACTTCCTGACTTTTGTCTCCTATTCTGCTTCTATTCTACCTAATTTTGCTCTGTACCTTTCGATTTGTTTGCTTCTTCTCCATCACAATTAGAGAAAACTCTCTTCGCATGAATTACTTTATTCTGCGGAACCCAATGCTTTATCCCTAGAAATACGAAGTTTAAGATTCACACTATGAATGAGAAGGGACGAGGAGGATAGAAGTCAGAATTTACTGAAAAGGCTTTCTTGGTAATTTGTTTAAATCTTTAATATAGTAAACAATTTAAGAAACATTTCAATGAATAACTTATTTTCTTATTTTTATAACATTTTATATACCACATCTGTGAATAACTAGAAGGAGATAAAAGCTGACCCCCATGAAAATTATTTTCTTATCCAATACAGTAATGACAATGAAATTACAAACAAAACAAAGTTTAAGTTATTAGAAGGAAAATAAAAATTTGTAAATTTTCGTTTAAAAAACTAACTTCTTCATAATGAAACGGAAATGAAATTGCGGGCCAATTTGACCCTCCATCGTATTTCTAGGATAATGTTCATCCAATTTCTTACTCCACTTACAGATAATTTAACAGAATGAAGGAAATAGGGCCTGTACCCTCGGTGATTACTCTTGAAGTAGGAATTTAGAAAATTATAGCAATAGAGATAATTTATTAGCCATGTAAAATTATGGGAGAAAATTGCTCGAAATTATAATTCAAATTTCCTGGATAGATAAAAGTCAAGATTACAGTAATTTTGTAATTATTATAATGCACAAACATAATTTGGTGATTCACATATTTGGTCACGTATAAGGAGAACATTAAGAATTGTTGTAGATTAAAAGTCGGTTACGAGACAGCTACTGCTTCGGGCTCTGTAGGGGAACGCTATGGAGGAGAGCTTGTTCCCTTTAGATCCTCACTTTCTCCCTTAAAAATGTAATTTCGTTTTGATGAATTCAAAAATTAATATCAAATATACATTATGCAAACACCATGTGTCACCATTTAAAGTTTTCCAAGTAAATAACCAAGTCCTACCTACACACGTATTTATGATAACCTGCTTCATCAAATCAAGTTTCATCAGGTGTGTTAACAAAGAAAGGTAAAAAGACTTACATTAAAGTTACCATTGGATAGAGTCACAGGAAGATTATTGCAATTAATTACAATATTGAACTCTGAGGACCCATTTAACGATCATGCAAGAACAATTGATTCTTCTTGAAATCTCTCGAAGAGAAAGAATCGAAAAGAAGCTTGCGAAGTTTGTCTCTACCAACAGGAACAGCCAATTTGAGCACTTCAAGCCGTTGTCATGTTGATTTACTTACAAGCCTGCAATATAGTGTCTATGTGCACCCAGGCTTTCTGGAGGTCCGGTCACGATTAAGACTTCTTTTATCCTTCCGTATCTATGGTAGTTTTAATGCAAGACTTTTACCTTTATCTATTAATACACCTGACAAAACTTGGCTGGTGCAAGTAGAATATCGTGACTATGATTTTTTTAGCCAGGTAGTGCTTCGTTACTTCAAAAATATGTTAATTTTGTATTCCGAAAAGAATATTCATCCATAAAGGTATTGAATTATATACAGACACAACTTTCTTATTTGAGTCTTTTTTCAAAGGTTTCGCAAATACAAGCGAGACATGAAATGCTCCCTGAAATTAAGACCAAGTCTTCTTTTTTCTCATTTACTTATTTTACAGACGTGCTTGAGAATATATTCCTCAATTCTTCCAAGATAGACTATTTCACAATTTTCGTAACACGTATTTATGTTTTTCTTGGTCTAATCATGTTATTTTTAAACTTTTATGTTTTAGGTGACCCTCCAGTAATTCACCCTCATCAAACTAACTTTACTAGTCGAACGACACAACCCGCAATTTTACGATGTCAAATTCAAAGTGACCTACCATATACCGTCAGCTGGATTCGTATAATTGATGGAAGAGCTGTACTGTGTAAGTATTACTTCCAAATGTTTTGATTAATAATTACTTACGAAGTTACTAAGAAAAGTTACTTACAAAAGAGCTATTTAATTATTAAGCTATTTACAAGTTAACACATATCTGATTCAATACATTATGTTATGAGTAGAAAAATACGTAACTTAGATATCGACATTGCACTAAGAACTGTATGGAATATTATTACTTACTTAAAAACAACTCCTCTGCTAATGTTGGCAGAAAGTTCCTGCTTAACCTTTCGGTTTGGCTCTTAAGCTATCGACTGGAGCTACTACTTAAAAGGAGAAGAGATAGAAGATAGGGAAAACGGAAGATACACATTCGGCCAGTCAGATGTTTCGTTCTACAACTTCACTATCTGTTATCTCCTTTTCCTTTACGCAGTAGTACCAGTCGATGGCTTAATAGTCAAGTCATTGAACAGGAACAAACTGGCAAAATCAACAAAGGAGTTCTTCAAATAAGTAAAAATATTTTTTAATATAATAATAATAATAATAATAAAAAAAATGTGAACATTTTGTTATCTTCGTTCGAAATATTGGTTAAATAAATTAAATTAGTTATATTTAAATAACTTATATTTTGTGATAGATTATATTAAATGGTAAGTATGCAAATATTCTGTATCTTTGTTTCCGACATTTCAGTGTGTTCTTTTATGTAACAAAACCAGACGAACGCTTCACTAGTGTTATTACCAGCTTTGTCAATGTTTTGATTCATATACATTTAAACAATTTTGTACACCGGATGTTCATTTAATGAGGGAACGCACTTCGCAGACATATACCTGAGACCAAAAACAAGGGACTAAAAGTATGAGCTTTCTTCGTAAAACGCTTCCTATTTGGGATACAGGGTTCCTGAATTGGAGCCCAATTAACCTCTTACAATAAAACATACAGTTAAAAATTCTCTAAGACGTTATAAATAAGAAAGAATAGACTAAATTTATAGTGTTTTATACATACAGATGCTTATCAGAATAATGAAAACACCTGTAGTTGGCAACACGTCAGATGTATGGGTTGGCAGTGGTGTTGTGGCGACCGCAGCGCCGGACTGCTGGTGGTGGTGTGTTAGGTCGGTCTCCATACTACGTCAGGCGTCGTGGAACAGGAGTGTGCAGTGGCTGCAGCAAACGGAGGTAGTGTAAAATGGGAGACCTCTCAGAGTTTCAAAGAGGGCAAATTGTTGGTGCGCGGTTATGTGCAGTGAGTGTGACGGCAGTGGCTAGTGTGTTAGGTGTGTCGCCAGGGACAGTGTCGAAGGTGATGACGGCCTACACAACACACGGGAAAACCACATCGAGGAAGCGGAACAGTAGGCGGAAGAAAAGCATCAGTGACAGGGCACGCCGGGTATTAAAGCGCATTGTCACGCGGAACCGTCGTGCCACTGCGGCGCAAGTGACGGAGGAACTCAATCAGCACCTCCCCCAACCTGTTTCGACAATCACAGTCCGCCGCGAATTACATGACATGAACTTACGGGGTCGTGTTGCACGGGCCAAACCTCTCATCAGGGACCAGAATGCTTTAGCACACCGCAAATGGTGCCGCGACCATGCAACTTGGACCGTTGACGACTGGAAACGTGTGGTATGGTCGGATGAGTCACCATTCACCCTATTCCAAACCACGGGCCGTGTTTATGTGTGGAGAACGCCCAAAGAAGCGTATGATCTGCAGTGTCTCCGCCCAACTGTGAAACATGGCGGCGGCACGGTGATGCTGTGGGCCGCAATATCATGGTTTTCATTGGGTCCTGTGGTCACACTTCGCGGACGCATCACTGCCAACGATTATGTCGCAATTTTAGGAGACCACTTGCATCCTATGGTCCGGATGTTGTTCCCGGACAATGACGCCATATTCCACGATGATAATGCACCCATTCACACAGCTGGAGTTGTTGCAGCGTGGTTTGAGGAACATCGGGATGAAGTTCAACACCTCCCCTGGCCCGCCCAATCCCCAGATCTCAACATAATTGAACATCTGTGGTCCATCTTGGAAACACGACTCCGGCGACGATTTCCACCTCCACAGAACTGACCGATGCCCTGCACGTGGTGTAATATTCCACTTGCTACCATTCACGACCTCTATGCCTCCATCCCACGTCGCATCAAGGCTGTTCTGAAGGCGAAAGGTGGCCCGACACCATATTAATCTGGTAAGTTGCACTTTCGTTCAGGTGTTTCCATTATTCTGATAAGCATCTGTATCTCGATCGTGAGTCAGTTGGCAACACGGCCGCTCCTTATCTTTTTTGTTCAATACTATTATGAGACAACGCCTTTAGCAAAATATTGCCGCCTCTCTCTCTCTCTCTCTCTCTCTCTCTCTCTCTCTTTCTTTCTTTCTTTCTCAGACCGTAAACCTGACTACTTCTTGTCACATGATTTAATGTACGTATAATTTTTCTTACGTCTCTCTATATATAAAGCAAAATTTGAATTGAGAGGAAAGCAATCAGTACGTACATTGCGTGCTGTGGCAATTCACGTGCACTGGTTAATACTGAACATAATCAAGTCATTATATATTTCGAGGTAGTTCCTCATTTTAGAATAATATGAGATTGTGATTCTTGGCACGGTCCAATTATTTACGAATGAGGTGACTGGGGTATCCACGATCGGTAAAAGCTGAGGAGATGTACTGAAATACGCGTAATTTTGAAGTAGATCGTCAGGATTCCCTGGATAGCAAGAGCGCCTGGGAGAGAGAGTTTGAAATGGAGTTATTGTATGCTGATAGCAGGTTTTATGTGGACTGTAGACTCAAGGCGATCCTTCTTGAGCCAGACATCCACACCTAGAAAAGTTATGTGTTCCTTGTAGGATCAAGTTAATTTGACGGAGAAGGTGCAATTCCGGTTTTGTAGGTTTTTTTCCCAGTAAAGATGTTGGTGAGAGTAAACTGTGCTGGCTGAAGTAAAAGTGTGTTGGGTTTACGAAGATTGTGGCGTGCGTTGAGAAAATATTGTAGGGCAGCGAGACCGTGGATATTGGGAATATTGGTATAGAGCGACGTCACGTCAACTAAATTTAAGCTGGTGTCTGCTTGGGAGTCGGTCGGAGTTAAAATGTACAACGGGTTGGTATCTTTGATATAGGAAGGGACTAACGGTTGGAGATGGTGGCCAATGAAGTAGAAGAGGCAATACTGGAAACAACGGGACTGTCAGGTTTATGAATTTTGAGGAATAGGTAAAATTTAGAGTCCTGGGATCGTTCGGACAAATAGTAGAATTAGCGGATTGCGACAGACCCTCATTGGGTCCCTGCGCTTGGAGGTAGGTGTGGATCTTATTGAAGAAGGACTGGGTAGGGTCTTCCTCGAGGGAGCAATAAAAGGTAGGATCAGAAAGAGGTTTCGGATCAATAGTCAAAGTAACTCATGACTACCGCAATGCATCCCTTGCCAGCCGGGCGGATAATAATAGTCAGATCCGAATGAAGAGGTGAGATTGGTCTACGTTCTGCAGTGGCAAGATTATGGAAAGTGTTAATGAAGTTAGGATTAGCAATCTGTTTGGAAAGGAAGAAAATGTAGAGTTTGACAGGATGGTTTGGAGGAAGGGTGGAAGGGAGGGGAAGAAGGAAGGAATTTGTAAAGGTTGGGTTTGTGTTTCGGGTTTGAGGTGGTGACCTTAGAAATGTCAAGAAATGTGACCTTAAATTAAATGATGAAAATAAAAATTAAGTGAAGAAACTAATAAAAAATGGAAGGTGTATTTGAAAGAATGATCGAAGTATCGGGAAAGAAGAAATATCTTTTCGCAATGACCGTATGTCTCAGGCATTTCACAGCACCTTAAACTATTACCTAAACAATATTTCAGATATAAAATCTGTTAAATAGTGGTGACTATCCCGAAGAAAGAATTGTTTATAAAAGCTCTTCTATTAATTAAAAAACAAATTAAATCAGGATCAGGGATCAGATTAAGGTGTGGCATCCGTTACTTAAATAAATAGACAAATATTTCACGCTTCTTGTGCTCTTTTTTCCGATAACCACTTCGCCGATATATACCACGCAATGAAATAAAGGAAGAAAAAGCCATAGCAACATTTTGGTAAAAAGTTTTTAATAAGTTCGGCTTAATACACTTTGGTTAATTTTATAATCCAGTTTTTTATCTGGTTACGACTGAAACATTCCACAACTCAGCAAACTGACAACTTCTTTGATGCTTATTTGTTACTAAGTTAAGTTAATATACTTGTTGACAATGTTTTCCACCGCTCTTTTTAACCTGACCAATTTCCATATCTTTGCTCCTTTCACAATGACTGAAAATCTAGGTCTGAAAATCTTTTCGTACGTTTTCTAAATTTGCATTCTATTCGCCAATTATTTGAGGATTTCCTCTACACCAGTATTGGAAGGTAGGTCTTATATACTGTACAATATTCAGAAATCCTTCTCTCTAAACGGACTGAGGTATTTTGAGCGAAGCTTTATTTTCCTTTCTTGGCACGTTGCTTATCGAAAACTAATAATTCAAAAATATATCAGAACCATAAATGAATAAACTTCAATGTAATCTTCGGCCTAAGGCATAGATGCCTGAAGGCCATGAATAAATTAAAATTAAATTTCAATATTATCTTACATCAAATATACACAATATACAAATTTCATTTGACAAAAAAGTTAATTTTCAAGATTAACAAAATAATAAACAAAGTGTTAATTCTTATACATAGTAACATTTCTAACATCATGCATTTCCTTATAAACGTTTCATGTTAGTTTACCACTCAATCTTTAACTGAATTTTCTGTTTTTCTTTTCGCTGTGTAAAAAAAGGGTATAAACAACACTATTTCCGCTATTACGTTAGCTCAAGTTTAGTGAAATATCAAAGCAAATAATTTCTTAAGCCGGGCATGATATATCTGTTCCTTATATAGTTGGGACACATGCCGCTATTATCTATATAGTCTCATTATGTAAATAATCTCTAAGCGATCTTTCTAGCATGCGCGGGAAAAGAACAGTATAAGTCAGAAATTAGCCAAAATGAGATAAGTTAAAATTTGAGATCTGTATGTGATGTCCCCACCTTCGGTTAACTTAGTATAAGTCAATTCTAAACGTGAGTTGAAAAATCGCTTCTTTGTACTTTAGTATAAGTGTTAATACTTATGTCTGGCAGGGAAGAAGAAAATCGCCTCATAAATAACTGTGTTTTTTTTTCACTTATACTGTTTTTCCAGCGCATGCTAGAATTAAACTATTGTATTTATGAAACGCTTTTCTTCTATTAAGAACATTAGACAAAAGTCATCTAAATATCAATATACTTGTAACACAGTTATATAAAATGATATCAAACCTTAAACTACTCGTTTGGTCATGTCAATAGTTATAACAACTGAGCATCGTTTGTTGTACAAATATTCTTAACAACTTTACAAACTTTACTTTCGTTTCCATGAATTTTATTTAAATTCGTTCTTCGCTGATTTGATAGTCTCTTCAACTTCTATATATTTCGTGCTCCCAGCACTTCACCCTTACTTCCACTAAAGCGAGGTAAATCGTTTATAAAATTTATGCTTCCAGCAGTTTACAAGGTTTTGAGCTCCATATTTAACATGGAGGACCGTATTTATTAGTTGTTATCATTTTTTCCTTATCTCAAACTTAACTTTGTTTATATACTATTAACTTTCGTCTGGTATTTATTTGTATTTTCATTATAAAGAAAGCTGATAGTGATATCAGTGAAACATTGAATTGCATCTACAGATAAATAAATAAGTATTCACATACACATTTCGGAAACTATATTACATGTGAGTAACATTTTTTTAACTAGCTAGTCCCCTCGCGCAGAAAACACTTTTGTCAGTAAAATATTATGATTGTACCTGATGGACAATGAATATAACATAAAATATTACATGTTGTTCCTCGTTTTAACATAGACAATATTTGAGTAACATTTTCAATCTTTTAACTTAAAAAAAAAAAATATTACAATTATTCGCTGTCTAAGTTTTCATCTGGTTTAACATATATTTGTTGATGTTTTAAAGACAGGATATGTATAAAAAGTTGCCGGTCAGTCTGTATGATTCTTAAGTTCTAAAGTGCAGTCTTTTTTTAAAGAGTATAAATTATATATTGGTTGATGTTGGTGAAGAGTTGTTTAAAAATTCTTTCTTTCTTTCTTTCTTAACTCCAAGCGTTTCTATATACACTTTTGGTACTATGTCATATACATTATACAAAAGGTGAAGGTATCCCCCTATGCAATGCGCACACACCATGAACGGCGCATGGGAAATGTGGAGGTAGCACTCCACATATTCTCGACATACGTCACGAAGTGAGGTGGGGTGGTCAGTCCCATGCTCAACCGCGTTTACCTCCCAAAGTGCCCATGGTACTCAATTTGATAGGCGACTGATTGCATCTCAGAGCGCCAGGCATGGGAACAATGAAGAAGTCTCCAGTGTCCTGGGCTGGGATTTGAACCCGGGCCGCCCGATTCGTAGTCAGACACGCTACCGCCTGAGGCACGGCGACTCTATAATATCCATAATACTGTGCAAATTGTTATTTTTATTATTTCAAAGTTTTCATTTTAAGTGCTGCTAGTTTTTTTTACAGATAATTCCAATGTATCTGCATTCTTTCCAAGATCTTGTAATTCTTTTGGACTATAATAACATTTGTTATTTTGCTAACTATCTCATGGATCAGTATAGAGTTACTTACTAAAAAGGAAACGGACACTTTTACACAATAAAAAAATTACCTTTGTACAGATATGTTTGATTACCCCTCTGGTAGTATTATTACAGTCTTCTATCACAACACTATGTACTGTAATGTAAACACTTTTTCTATAAGTTATATCTACTCGAAACGCTTGAAGCACTTACGTAAAATTTCTTAAGTACACAAATACACGTATTACTTATGTAATTCTATCAACTGAAGTTTCTATTGTTTTCGTGTCTTTTCTGATATAGTCGGAAGAATTTAGATAAGACATATTGCTATTCATAATATTTGTTTTCCGAAGCCGTATAGATAAAAAATTACTTAATCGAAACATGATATAACTAACTGGGATTCCTAGTATTATTAAGTCAATCATGATTTTGCCAGTGTCCTTCTTTTGTATTGCTTTCAATACTGAAATAACCAATCGACTTTATTACATATTGATCTCTCATGAGGTAGAAAAAAATGTGTTTTAGAGTTCATTTTTCTGAAGTGTTTATTTTTCTGCTATTTAAGTACCGGAGGACCAAAGAATATCTCAGCAAGATGATTCTTTAGTGTTAAATCCAGTAAGGGATTACGACGAAGGCTGGTATATGTGTATTGCGAAAAATGATGGTAAGTATTTAAATAAAGGTATATGATACTAATTGTCATTTTGTTTCGTTTTTCTACTTGTGTATTATACCTCAAAACAAAGCAGCATTTTATCATCAGTTTAAGACAAAATATTTTGTTTAATAAGTCTGTTTGTAATAGAACAACATATATAAACATATTTTCTAATAGTTACAAACGCTTTGTGTTTTAATATGTCATTTTGCTGCAACATCCAGGATAGTTAAAAGAATTTTATTTATATAATTTTGTTTGAAAATGTTAATTGTGCATCTTGTAAAACTTCCTGAAGAAATGTCACCGAAATGGACAGAAATTTAAAGAGATCAAATTCTTAGTAGTTAAAGAGATCAATCTTTGTCATGCTCACCCATAGCTATTCTTTCTCACCCTTTACTGATAACTATTTTTTGATAATCATTTTCATCAAAACTTGACTCACATTTAATTATGTTTGGGGAATACATTTTTTATGCATTCATCAGTAGCACAAGGTAGATTTAATGTTAAGAAATCCTGTAAATATTCGCATTTTCAACGTTTTGTTCACCAAAACAATGAATAAAACGTCGAAAAGTCGGACACTTACCAGTTTTCTCAAACATTTAAATTAATCTGGATGTTACTAGGTTTACTTTGGTTCGCGTTCAAAATATAAAACAGTGACCATGATCATTTATGTTTCTTGCCGTCAGACAACTTTTCTTCTGCAGCAGATTTATTGATACTCTCAAGACATTTTTGATGACATATCATCAATGACATTACTTCATCCTGCTTTTAAAAATAGATGCTCATGAATTTTTTCTACTGTACGTTTAATAATATTTTCTCTTGTACTCGTTAAGAGAGTGCTAAATCACACAGAAAGAGCTATTTCATTTAACATACACTGTTAAAAGATAAAGATACGGGACACTCACTGCCCCATCTACTGGAAAAAATAAACTAAAAGCTGCCAATTTGTTTATACACTCCTATTTAAATAATTTTTAAAGTAACTCTCCTTCCTTTGGTCCTTTTGACGTAGTTAGTTTCGTGGTTACTTCATCCAGCATCGTGATGCAATTGTAGAGCTGCTATGAATAGAAAATAGTGGCGATCACAGTAAGAGCTTAGGCTCTCCTCTCCCAACCCGTCTGGTCAGCGTGGGAGCAGTAGACCGATCTCCTCCCTCCGGGAAGAGACCTCATCCAGTAGTGGATTGAATATTGGCTGTGATTTATTTTATTTATTTATATATATTACATATAGGAGAAGAGCAGATAGGCAATATAATAGGTAAAATTTGAAGAGAGAGAAGAGAAAAATTGTACTTACGTAGTATCTTGACGAAAATTACATGCACAATTACACACTAAACAATATACACTATAAAATCACTTATAATTTTCGGCTACAGCCGTTTTCAGTTGCAGACGAGAAAGAAGCTCACTGAACACAGATGCATAATTTAAAAGGATAGAAAAACAAGATGGCGGACGTCCACATCAAAAACAATTGACGGCGTTCTGCGTGTGTGCAAGTACTGATGGGAAATGGTTTTTGGAAATGGTATTTTGTATTGAAAATTAAGCTACATACAATAAATAATAATAAAAACTGGGACTCAGTAAGGGAAACGTAGTCAGGAAAGTGGAATATAGTATAGAAATTGCAGTCGTAGACAGTGGAATACAGTATAGAAAACGCACCCCGAAACAATGGGATTTAGTATAGAAAGCACACCCAGAAAAAAATGGGATGTAGTATAGTAGAAAACGTATTGAAAAGGGAGTATGTTGCCGAGTCAATCACAAAAAGTGGGAGTCAGTATAGAAAACGCCAGAAAAAAGTGAATGGGCAGGGGATAAGGGGAAGTTTGGGTGCTGACGTGGGGGAACAAACTAAAAAAGTTGCTGCAGGTTTAGACCAGGTTTCAGTTTAGAATTCAATCCCTGAAAGAACGCTCCTTCCCAGAGACGACATGTAGATGTGTTTGTGGTGGAGGATAGGGTATGGATTATAGCTATACGGAAATTGTCATCAAAGTCAGCGTTGTGCAATCGCATGTGTGTAGACACTGGCTAATCGGATCTGTTGGTGACGGAAAAATGGGGCTGATTATTAATACAGAGATTCAACGGACCGCTTGTTTCTTCCACATAGAATGCCAGGCAGAGTGTGCAGGTTAGGATAAATCTGACGTTTGAGGTTTAACAGGCTCCTTTGGGATATAGAGTGAAGTTGCCATTGACTGCGCTGATAGAGATAGATGGAGGTACGTAATATGGATGGGACAGGTTTTACATCTAGCGCTGTTACATTTGTGGACGGGAACTGAAGGCAAATGGGACGAAGGGTTAGTGTGGACTAAGATGTTTCTAAGATTAAAAGGGTGCTGAAAACTAATCTAGGCGTAGTGGGAAAGACAGATCTGGTATCGGGGTCAGATTGGAGCATATGGAAGCTAGAATGCACAATTTGTTTGAACTTGGTAAGTTTAGGACGAAACTGTGTAATTAAGGACGGAGGATTCGGGTTGGTGTTGGGAGTAGGAGCAGGTGGAGTGTGTGTGGTTGCACGTCGAATCTGTTTGGTTACAAGGTAAGTGAGTAGCCTCGATTGACCAGGGCCTCCTGGAGGCGTAGGTTGTAGATTTCGGTTGCGGAGGTGATAGTAACTTTTTGTGTGGGTAAGAATGTGAATATAAATAATGCAAGTATTGCATATGGTTGGTTGGTTTTATTAGAGCGGAAGTGATAAGGGTGTTGTTTACCAAAGTGATGTCTACATCAAGGAATGTGAATTTAGTGTTTGAGATGGACCAAGTGAACTGGACAACACGGAACTGGTTCAGCTGTTCTAGAAATGTTTTGAGGCAATTGTAATTGCACAACACTGACTTCGATGACAATTTCCGTATAGCTATAATCCATACAGCGTTCTTTCAGGGATTGAATTCTAAACTGAAATCTAGTCTAAACCTGCAGCAACTTTTTTAGTTTGTTCCCCCACGTCAGCACCCACACTTCCCCTTATCTCCTGCCCATTCACTTTTTTCTTGTGTTTTCTATACTGACTCCCACTTTTTGTGATTGACTCGGCAACATACTCCCTTTTCAATACGTTTTCTACTATACTACATCCCATTTTTTTCTGGGTGTGCTTTCTATACTAAATCCCATTGTTTCGGGGTGCGTTTTCTATACTGTATTCCACTGTCTACGACTGCAATTTCTATACTATATTCCACTTTCCTGACTACGTTTCCCTTACTGAGTCCCAGTTTTTATTATTATTTATTGTATGTAGCTTAATTTTCAATACAAAATACCATTTCCAAAAACCATTTCCCATCAGTACTTGCACACACGCAGAACGCCGTCAATTGTTTTTGATGTGGACGTCCGCCATCTTGTTTTTCTATCCTTTTAAACTGTGTACGTATGTTCAATGAACTTCTTTATTGTCTACAACTGAAGACGGCTACGGCAGAAGAAGAAAATTATGTGACTTTATAGTGTATATTGTTTAGTGTGTAAATAAAATTTACCAAAGTTTAGTGTGTAATTGTGCACATAATTTTCGTCAAGATAATACGTGAGTACAATCCCTCTCCTCTCTCTTGAAATTTTACCTATTATACATATAAATTTAGAATGTGTTTATTAGATTCGCTATATCTTAAACTTCTTCGGTATAAATTTTGAGTCATTAATCATGCTTTATCCTAATGAAACACCCGTTTCTCTATACAATCTTCATAGAACAGTGCCATCATGTGAAGACAAACTTTTATATACTGGTCCTTTGAGTTAATCATTGCGGAGGAAACGCTGCCTACCAAAGAACTTCTTGAGGTGCAGGAACAGATGAACTTGGCTCTAAGTTTGGGCTGTAGAGAATTTTGCGGGAAAGGCAAGGAATGCAAAGAAAATTTGAACTTTTATCCTCATGAACTTTTGTTTTGACCATGCGCAGCGAGTTGCCATTGTCATCTCAGACATAGCCTTGTCATCTCAGATACGTTCTTACGACGATCGTTGAACTCACTGTTCCGACATTTATGGCGTTTTGACTGTTGACTTCACAGTCAACTCTTTTCTAAATAGTACACACAAAGATGGTGTCCCATTATGATACATGCCACAATTTTGGTGGAAGTCACGTAGAAAAGCAATTTAAGATGTAATGAGTCTAATACACATATTTTTAAAAATAGAAAATTCTAGTTTTTTAGTAGCCAAGCAATACTTACTTTCTATAAATTTTAAAGAGAAAAGAATTTTACTGAATTCTACAGCTTATTAGATCAATATAGTAACAGATCAAAGGCTTGAAGTAAAAATTGATATATGTAACATTTTTGTGAAAACTGTGCTTTTACAGGAATAACAAAATATGTAATTAGCCTGATAACTTGAGTGAGGATCAAAGAACTGCCACGCACGTCCTTTGACCATTCTATTGGGTGTTCATAAAAAGAGGACCGTGTGGATCTATGGAAATGAAATTTGAAAGACTTTTTATCCTCGTAAGTTGGAAAATAGCACTTATTTGCTGCAAGTCCTCAATTATAAGAAGAGAAAGGGTTTAATTTTTTCAATTCTTACATTTGTGATTCTAAATTATTGCCAAAAGTTTTAGTGTTTTCTTAAGTTTGTGGATTTCTACAATCTTACCTAATTGAAAAACACGACTTCATTATTATGTTGATACTTAAAGAAATGCTAATATGACTGCAAGATGTATAACATTTAAAATAATGTTGGGGGATAATACTAAGTTTCTTTACTTATCTTTATAGCTGGTCAGACCGAGCGAAAAATTTATTTAAATATTGAAGATCCGCCGTTAGCGTCCGTAGTACCTAATGAATTTGAATTCACTCAAAATCAGGAATTTAGGATTACTTGTCATATAACAGGATATCCAGTGCCAGAAATCAAGTGGACATTAAACGATGAACCTGTAGATGTAAGTACTGAGCCTGTCTTCCGTGATTTTGTGTGTAGTTAAAACATATACCAATACGTAAATGAATTTTTAAGCTTTCATCATGATTTTCCATAGTGAAAGATTTACTTCGGGTTTAATGTAATGTAATTTTTATTTATTGTATTGTCTTACAATTATTTCATCGGCTTATTCGTAGACATCCGCAGAGACGTTATGATTAGGTTTTAAAAGGAACTACCGTTTTACTGTATGGAAACAATACCAGAATTGAAGGAATACTTAAAAAGTATGGAATTAAAACCACATTTAAATCGCCGCCGAAAACCAAAAGCAAACTGCAAACTGTAAAAGATGAACACCTATATGAGGTTCCGGGCGTGTACAAAATCAATTGTAATTGTGGGAAATCTTATATTGGCCAGACAGGAAGAACTATTAAACTAGAATTAAAGAGCATCAGCTTCATTGTAACAAGGGTAATTTGGAGAAATCAGCTCTGGAAGAACATTGGTATGTATGTGGAGAACCCATTTATTTCAAGGATACGGACGTGTTACACAAACTCAGCGATTATTTAGAATTGATTATAAAAGAATCCACTGAAATAACAAATAACGAACAGAATGTCAATAAAGATGACAGCTATAAATTAAATCAACTGGATATCAACAATTAAAAATTTTAAAACCTAATCATAACGTCTTTGAAAAATTCGACAAATAAGTCGATGAAACAATTGTAAGACAATGCAATAAATAAAAAAAAAATATATATATATGAGATTAAACCCGAAGTAAATCTTTCATTATATCAATACACACTTAGAAAATATTGATAAGTATCATTCACGCTTTAAGTGGAGCTGTTTGTTTGGGGATTATCTCAGGATTTTTTTTTCTGGTGGCATGGACTTTTGTCATCAGTGCTTGGATAGAAGAGAAAGTTGCTCTCCTGTAGACTCCGGATCTGAGGCTCATCGGACGTGATACGAGAATGAGGGGACTTCAAGATTCAGCAGGAGATCTCGGTTGCGGCTAATTTACTCTACATGCAAAGATAATTTCTTCACAAAAGAAGTAGAGACTTCTCTCGTATCTGTTAGTTATATACAAGACATTGGGAGTAAGGAGCGCCTTACTACGCATATCCTGAATCAATCCGCAATTTTTCGTGATTAATATCCCAATTTAAGGTTATCGTTTAGATTACAAATTATTCTACCTACTAAATATTCTTTAAATTGGAATGACATGATTAAATGCAAACTTAGAAACATGAAAATTTAGCATTTAACATAATATATGCCACACAATTTATTTATAATCTTATCTTCTGCAGACATCATCGTGCAGAGCTCTTTGTTACCATCTATGCAAATTTTACTCATTGCTGTTAACAGTAAACTTGTTATACAACTCACATACCTGATGACCTATATGTTTCCTATTTATATCGACAACTACTAGCAAGACATTATCCAACCCATCTGGTTCGCTTAGGACTGTTCATATGCTTCATATTTCTATTTACTGCATAGAACCATAGCTTTTCTTCCATTGCGTATTCATATTCCCATTGTCATTATTTATAATTTTCATCTTCATTCAAATAATTCTTCTTCTTATCATTATATTATTGTTACTATTATAATTCTGTGCCATGGCACAGTGCGGTGATATGGCACTCACATATTTTAACCACAACTATTCAAACAATGTAAGCACAATATTATATTAAAATAATCGATATTGGAAGTACGTGTGAGGGTCGAATCAAAACAGAAATCTGGTATAAATAAGTATCATAAATTTCATTTCCAAGGAAAGAAAGAGCGTAAATTTACTCCTTTTTTATATTTTATTAAAAATTCAACTAATGTACCAAATATTTTACATAAGAAATAAAATATTTCTTCGGTAACTTCAAATAGTGGTTCAAAATATTTGAAAATTTGTTCTTCATGTTACATTACTTGAATTTTCAATAATATGTAAACAGGAGTAGATTTAAGCTTAACGTAGAGAAACGATGTGGCCGTTTTGGAGAACAAATAATTATATTTAGATTTATGGGTTATGCAGAAAATATTATACACTAAAGATAATAATATTATACACTAATTATTAGTGTAATAATAGGTTATACATTTCCAACATATCGTAGACATATTATTAGAGAGGGAAGAAATTATAGTTTTTTTTTTATGAAACGATCTTAGATGATCTTAGAACGAACGATATTATAATTTATGTACAATATAATACTAATGTAGATTTTTGTACTTTTATAGGAAAGTTCTCCTCATATAAATATAATCAATTTTGAGGATAGATCAGAGCTATTGATAGAGTCTGCAAATAGATTTTATGAAGGAATTTATGAATGTTTCGTTGAAAACGAAATTGGTAGTGGTAAGTAATTTTTGTACTTTCATTAGATGTAATTTTTTTTAACTTTTTCAATTCATTTTACTGATCTAAATAAAT
The DNA here is from genome assembly GCA_022664845.1 of Lepisma saccharinum. Taxonomy (NCBI): domain Eukaryota; kingdom Metazoa; phylum Arthropoda; class Insecta; order Zygentoma; family Lepismatidae; genus Lepisma; species Lepisma saccharinum. Next base: position 62,648 of record JAGDQP010000576.1, on the reverse strand, counting down.
TTAAATATATGAAAAATGACTGTTAGTTTAATCAAGCAGCTCAGTTTTTTCTATGGAGCCAGTTTTGAGACAGTTCATTGAAAACATTTAGATTACTTTTTCCCCAGTTTTGAAACACGAACTGCGTTGGATTTTAGACGATGAAATATTGCCTCTATTATTTATCTATCTCCCTAGTTCTATACCAACAAAGAGGCTTTAAATGGACCCTATCAAATTTAGTAGGGCTTGTACGAGATAAATTGAACACATCCAAACACTCTTCGAGGTATCGCCCTCTAATTTGTCATTGTATTTTTTTCAAATTTGAGAGCTTTTGAGTTTGCTGAAATTTTACAAAATCAACTGATTTATAAACGAGTACTCCATTCACTCTAAAAAAATAAGGCAATGAGAATAAAGCGGATGAAAGAAAAGTATTCTTGTGACAATTTTTTTATGAAACTCAAATTGAATATCTATTTAGATCTCAAAGAAAACAAAGGACGGAAACTATGAGTTAAGTTTTTTTTAAAGGAATTACAAACATACTTGAGCTGTACAAGGAAATGGATTATTTTAGAAAATGTTTGAGGTCCATTCTGTGTGTTGTAAACTTTCAATGAATAGCATGATGATGTTGTAGTAAGATTTATAACATTCATTATATTTATAATTGAGGATGATGATGATTGGTGTTCTCCCCGAAGGCTGGTCTATGACTTGAAGGTCCCTGGGGAACGTAAACCGATGAAGGTTTGTCATTACCTTTCTTAGGATGAAGGTGACGTCCTAAGAACGGAATATACAGATTAACGTGGGCTCCGAACAACTTGTCCCCCACCGGGCATCTAACCGGAGACCCTGTGATTACAAGGCAGCAAGGGTTGCCACTCACTCACAGGGGATACATTTATTAATTACAATAGTAAAATTAATTGTAAATGTTGTGAGCACAGTTTGAGATAAAAGTTTATTATGCAAATGTATGCAATTACTCTAATAATAACATTATGCCTTGTCCCTAAAGTATTTTATTTTAAAAGTTTGCTTTACAGATTATTTTAATTTTTTAATTGTATTCGTACTTTATGTAAGTACTGTACCAAGTTCCTGTTAAAAAGCCCAATTTTGTTCACCCTTACTAATTTGATTTTTATGTTATAATTATACAATTTGCTTTTGTAATAGAGTTGTCATTGTCCTATTCCGACACATTCATACTTCATTATCTTCAATTTGATAAATGTCGTAATTGAGACCGTTGTATAGTGTGCCGGATTTCAAAATTTCCGGTCAAAATGAAGCATTTATTTAAAACATAATTGAAAAATTACTTACAAATGTAGAACCTGTCTGTATTTTAGATGAATATGTAGACGCTTGGAGCAAAGAATTTTATTGTTATTCTATGGCCTTTATATGACCTATAAACATCTAAGGCTCATTCCGTTGGATCAAAGAATTTGAGCAGTACCATGTTACGTTTCGTCTCAGATCTGGTTAATAGATTAGTAATAAATTGATACTCAAAACGAATGAAAACACCTAAAAATTATCAAATGTAATGCAAGAAAAAGAACACAAGCTAGATCATTTGATCTGAATCAACAAATTCCCTTCTGTGACTTCCTTAAGATCTTTGTTCCTAGCCTCTTGAGCCTCCTCCGGTAACTAGACTATCGTAAGGAACATTTGAAACAATTCTTGTATAAATATTTTGTGGATTCTAGACGGTGTGTAGAACCACAGATACAGCTGTACAAACAATCTGTCCATTTCCACTGCGTACGTGTCGAACGCACCCGAATTGATGTGATACACACAAACGATAGCTTGCAGAATGACGGAGAAATGTTTTATGAGATGCTTGTAATACCTGCAGAAATGGTCGAAGTTTTTGGCAAAATTTTCTGGCAGTATTACTCTGGTTCCACTTCCTCCCGATTTTGGTTGATCCACCTGCAGGGCAATTTCCTTTCGAAACCGCCTCTGTATTTCACTTTTTCTTTTCTACTTCTGACGGGATTCGCGCACTTGACATATTTTTGGGAAAGATTGAATTCTTTAGCTAGCCAGTTCAAACAATCTTCAGAATCTTTGTTCCATTTTACCTTCCCCATCTCAGAGATTCTTCAAAGAGAAACATTCTGGGAGCTTCATCTATTTCCTATAGAACTACGTCAGATATATCCTCCGTTCTGTCTGCATTCATCACCATACGAAGTATAAGCTCGGTGAGGCTTCCCCTTTGTTCGCTGCTTAACATCCTCTTTTCCATTTACGATATTGAATAAATCTCAACGAGCGAATTTCTCGGCCAAATTTACCTCGACGCACAAAAGAAAAGTACGTACTTACCTTAAGTAGCATAACGAACCAATAAAATTTAACAAAATCATAACACAAATTATCATATATGTACATTGCAATGGTCTATGGATCACCACATTTTTCTAACAGGGGGCAAGCAGGGGCAGGTGGAGTTAAATTTCCTATAAAATGCGTGTATTAATCTAGATAAATTCATGTGTTTCAGCACACGCACTCGCACGCAAATTTTTGTAGCTCTATACGAAGTTTGGGTTTTAGGACAAATGTAGTAAGAAATGGAGTGTAGAGCCAGCGCAATTTCGGAAAGTCTCTGAGAGCGTACAGCTTGGTTGCGAATCTACTGTTATCACGTGACACTACAACAACACTGCCGGAGAGTGAGTAGCAGACGGTATAAACATTCGCCCACTCGAAACAACAAAATCAGGCGGAAAGCAGAAGATGGTGCTGTGAGGAACCGTGGAGGACAATTTTGAACCACTGCGCCAGGAGATGTTAGCATTTACAGCAGACGACATTGTTCCCTTTCTATCGTAGGCTCGATGATTTCTACTAGCAGCCAAACTCAAGAGACTTTACGAAAATGTATTACCTTTACACGTATTTTGAGTACAGGAAGAATTCTATCCAACGTTACACAGATCTGTACTTTAAAACACAAACTACAGACATAAATTACTCGGCATGATCACTTCTTAATATTTCCTTTGCTCGCTAAGACTCCGATTAAACTTCTCAAAACTGCGCGCTTTCCCGTATCTTTTAACTCATGTAAGAACGAGTTAGCACAAATCTGCATTTTGCAGCCATGTATACGCTATCATAGACTCTCAAACAAGTTTTCACATCGAAGGCACGTTATTTTGTTCACTTAGCTACTATACTATCATCGGTTTTGGGTTTTTCGTCACAGTTCACAAAATCCATTTTGATCGAATATTTCTTGATTTGGCGTACTGTGCGTTGCTAGATTGAACATGATCATACGGTCGCTCCATAACCAAATGATTCTGAATTTGATTGCTGTGCAGGTTCCTGTTGGGGTTGAACTGCTTCCGTTCTAATACGTTATGTGTTATCAAGATGCATAATAGATCATTATTGGCTTGAATTTAACATATATGTTGTAACTATTTCATTTCTATTACCAGAGGATTATCAGAGGTGAATTTGATTGTACCAATGACCGATAACAAGTGCTGATATTCAAATTTTCTTATGAACAAAAGTAACCAGTTAAAATTTAAAATTGATGTAATTAGCAGAGAATATTATTTTGCTTTCAAACTGAAAATTTAAACGAGAAAATAGATTTTCATGGGATTCCTTTATGCTTTTTAGCTGGCCGAAACTGTAATGGCCTCGCTCTAGCAGCCAATAAGATTGTTAACACAACAACTATCTTGGTTGGAACATGCTACCCATAACGAGACAGTAGCTCAGAGTAACATATGTCATTAAAAAAAGCAAGTAAAAGAAAGGGTCGCCATTAATCAGTAAAGACTACTAATTCTGCTAGCATCAAACAGTCACTGCAATAAGCTGTTTTGTCACCCAAAAGGGGAGAAGTGTGACACACTAACCGAAAACCGGATAGCAGCAAAACGTTGCAAGCTATCAAGACAACTATGGTACACGATTTCACAGGTTAGGTGACACACAAACACACACACACACACACACAAAAGCGCCTTTGGCTAAAATTAGTAACCTCAATGATCAGTGAAACACACCAGATTCAGTGAATCGTAATAAGTTCCAAGCTCAGTAGCACAACAGATAACGCAAAATACCAATGAAAGAGAAAATATATGCATGGATTGAGCATTTACTTCAAAGATGAGAAAGGAGGGTGGGGGTGGGGGGACTGAGAAAGCTGCAAATACTGTCTGAACCTCTCAAATAGAATTGACTTAAAATAATATAATAGTGTGATGATGGACTGTACCTAAACGCATTAAAAGATAAGGTGAGCTCAAAACGTAAGAATTCTATAGTATTGCTTAATCTCACTTTCCAGACTGGCAACGACTAAGTCTGAAAATCTCTAAACTGAGAGTAAAATAAGGATTATTAATAAAAATGTTTAAAACTTTAAACCAAGACGTAGTGACAAAAAGAAAAGAAGATCCTTTAAATTAATAATCCATAGAAAATTTGTTAACATTTAAAACCCTAAGTACACGAATAATTTTTGTGGGGAACACTTGTCCTCTGACATGTACCTAGAACTGGAATAATAGCATAAAACGCACAGTTTAAAGCCCATAAGAATGTACTTAGTTTCAACGAGATAAAAGAATATAACTTCTCACACTATCTCTTTGTCTCTCAACTACGTGGAATAAAAGGGGACAAGCCACACTACGTCGAGGAACAGACCATATCGGCTGGAAAACCCTGAATTATTTAGTAGACACTATGTGTGCTTGCCCTAAACTCGAGAGAGACAGGAAAAGGAGATGATCATTAAGGGTCAGATGTACTCACTAACTAAATATTACCACCAAATGCTAACCAAGGTCTGAAACTTCAGACCTCTGTCAGAGGCGGACTGAGCCGTACCCACCAAACACCTACACTTACAGCGAGTAGTAACATGAAATACTTTAAAAAAAAATCAATAAGCACGAGGAAAACTTTAACTCACTCGATGCACTAAGAAACTTATGCTATCTGCTTTATCCCACTAGTAATAAAATAATATCTTTAAAAAAACATAGTAAAAGAGCAGTTCAAGAAATTATTAAATTATTGGAATTCTGTCTGTCTAATAATGCCTTCCAGTTTGAGGAGTCCGAAGCTAAATAGGTCAGATATTACAGGTTTGTAGATGATTCTTTACTTCTGTATACAGACAATAAACAATTTGAGTATGTTTTCCAAGAGTTAAATCAAATAAGTCCCAACCTAAAATTCACCAAATAAGTAGAATAAAATGGCAGTATTAATTTTTTGGAAATAACATCTGAGCCGCCACAAACGAAATAAATCTGTACAACTTTACGTGCTCAAAGATGTCAAGTGTGAAACAAATTTCCCTAATACTTCTGGGAGATATATATTTTTGAAAGAGTGGTAAAAAATTGCAGTAGCGTTTACGCTTCTCTCTCTTGAAATGTGTTAATATTCATTACTAAAGATTTACAAGAACAAAACACATTATTTTACGATTAAATGCTGACAATTTTGATTACCGTAATTTTATATTTATGCTTTTCTGGGAATGTGAAAAGTAAGTAGAAAGTATATCTTGTGATGATAGCAATGTAATGCAATTACTCTAAAAAGTCACTTCACTTATTTTACTTCTCTACATTCTGTTGCGATAACAAGTAATTGTAAATTTGTCTTCTTTTTGTTACTAAGAAAATAACTCTAATTCTAGCGTAATATTATGAACTAGAATTACTTGTTTTAAATCTCTGATATATTAATTTGGTCCAAATATTCATCTTCTACTTTCAATGTTTCAATCAGCTGTAGCACATGCGAAAGGAACGTACGTGGAAAGGCCTCAAATTAAAGCAGAGCAAAAAGCTATGTTAGTGGAAAATGACGGAAGAGCTATTTTGAAATGTTTCTCAACTGGTATACCTCCACCAACTGTGAAATGGCTTAAGGATGATAACGTTCTTTCTTCAGATTCACGAGTTCAGGTTAGTAGTACTACTAAACACAACCGAGCAGAAAAGTTTAAATGAGAATATTATGCTTTATTGGACTTGGGCTCTGAAAGCTATGCTTATGGTGTAATGAATTGGTATTTATATTTCTAAAAGGCTGGTATTTGATTTAAAAGATAAAGATTTAGAGTTAAGTATCCATTTACTGCTTTAATTCCTTTAATAACAAATTTATAAATCAATTATATTGCAGCCAAATAATATGTATTGTTATTTTTTAATTTTTTAATCTCAATATTTTATATACAGAAAGTTGGAAAATTATATACAGCAACAGTCGTATGCATGTATGTGAGCCTAAATTTTCAAATCACTTACATAAGTGGACATTTTTCATAATATTTACCTTTCAGTGAACAAATTTTACTCAGGCCCCATGCGGCAGTGATTACAGTCGCAACATTTGAAACGGTACTGGTAAGAGAAAGAAACTCAAGTCTAGTTGCCGGTTATCCTGAATAAGGTATTTGATTGATTTTCTCAGCTTCATCAGGCGAATGCCAAGATGGTACCTAAACCAAGGCTCTGGCTACTATCTTTGCCTGTGGAAGAATCACTGCATCTTCAGACATATGGCAGGCTTAGGCCATAAATTCCTTGTCTATCCAGAAGGAAACAAATTAAATAAAGAAATAAAAATATAAACCAATTTTACCACTGCTTTAGTTTGTTCACTAGATATGCTCGCTACTCCTCGAGAGATTAATTTCTTGAAATGTATAATAGTCTTTTCAGTTCGGATTTTGTTAAAACATTTTGGCATCATGTGACGCGCATTGTATGTTGTACTTTATTTTAACTATTTTAAGGTCTTTCACTTTTTCTTTTCCAAATATATTTACTTCTCATTTCCTAGATTGCCATGACCTTCATCCTTTTTTCACATACTTCTCTTTTACTCAGATTCCCATGTCCTTCATACTTTCTCTTTTCCACATGTTTTTCTTTCTTTTACTCAGATTGCCATAGCCTTCATACTTTTTTCCATATAGTTTTCTTTCATGTTCAATTCTTCTAAGTATCTGATATCCATGAAGATGTCTTTATATTAAAGTAGGATGATAAATGTCGGAGTTTTGATTCGTGCTTTTATCAATTATTTTGTAGACTTATTGACACGTAAATTATGAACGATTCTGATTGTGTCTTCCTGTCTACCACAGATAGATACAAGTAGACGATACTATTCAACGGGTCAATCGTGCGAGAGGATAAATTGAGCCGTTAACATGGAAAGGGTAGCAAATGCTAAAGTTTGCTAATTTGAGATTTTGCATGGAAAAGATTATACATGCTATTGCCAGTAGCATACAAAGAGTTAGAAGTTCGTGAGGAGCACAAGAAAGTTGGTAGAGAAGCCGCTAGGTGGCTACGTTGTATTATTTGTCGAACATTTGCTAACAGTTTTTTGCTTCTCCTTTCATGACATTTACCACCCTTGCCATGTCAACGCCTCAATTGTATGAATAGCTTCTTACTTGTTTTGGAGCCTCCAGAAAAAAATGAAACAAATATTAATATATATTTTTAACTAGTCCTCATTTGGTTAAATGACACACTAAGACATAGATAGGATAGAATTAAGAAAAAAAAAGACAAACACCTAAATCATCGTACGTCACCGTGTTTTGACCTAGGAAAATATAGGGAAAAAAATGTGTGTTTTTTTATTCTATCCAGTCTAACTGTATGTCTTACGGAAGCTACGAGACAAGCAAGTAGTTACACAAATGATCACTAGTTGGGTTGCTCAGCTAAATTCATTGTATATACAGTATTTTTTTTTTAACATTTCAGGTATTGACGAACGGAACTTTAACTATCCATGATGTTAGTGTACTGGATGCAGGCAGATACCTGTGCTCTGCTGAGAATCATCTTGGCACAAATGAAGATTCAATTGTTTTACAAGTGGGAAAACGCCCTCAGGTTGTACAAGCTCCCTTAGGAAAGTGTTATTCTTAATTGGCGTCAGTATAATATTAATATAAATCTAATGGGATTAATGTTTAAAATATATTTAATTTGAGCAAATTGATGAGTTTTCTATTAACCAAATTTTACTAGAAAATATGGATCTTGTGTATATCAATCTCGAATAAATTGAAATCACTACCTTATTTATAGCAAACCTATTCTTCTAAAAGTACAGAATTTGTGAACGTTTTTCTGATGTTTTCTTCCGTTAGTTGCATAATAATGTGTTAAAATTCATCAGGATTTTTAATATTTTAAATACGTACAGAAAAATAAGATTTCTCCCTTTCACAACGATAGAAAGTTTTCTGTATTCTTTAACGGACTTTATAGTACACAAGGAAATGAAATATACTTAATAAGATGAAAAATGTGACAATAAGCCTCAATTTACTTGGTAATTTTAGTAATTAGATTTCAACATGTAAAATTATATACAGTGTTGTCAATATTTTTAATCAATAGTTGTACAGAAAGCGAAATGTATAACTGATTTCAGCCAAGTTGAAAGTTATGTTATATTAATTTATTTTGTTACGGTTATGACCACATTCTAGTGATATTAATATATCTTCCAAATTTACAGATTTGGGCATAGATATAGGAACTGATGGTAGTGTTCCGTGCGTTGCAATTGGGTCTCCAGCACCAACAGTAACGTGGAGTAAAGAGAACGAAGAACAATTAGACCCTCATCGCTTCTATGTAACGACCGAAGGAACGTTGCATATCAAAGGTTAGTTTAAGTGAGGAGGAAGTAACTAGAACAACAGTAATAAATTGGCACGTTGCCATATTATAGGTGATAAAATTAATTCAGTAGTTGATGTCTGATATGGGTTTGAAGTAATAGTTGGACAAAATAACATTTCAATATTTTTTTTTTTTAATTCATAAGCGGATGAAGTGATAAAGGTTCTCAGTATGTAGAACACTACACTGAAAGGATATAAGAGGACTGAAATGCGAAGAAGTAAAATTTTGAGTGTTCGTATCATCGTTTCAGAATATTCTCCATCTTATTTTGATTCCTTTTGTTTAAATGAGCGAGTCCTGTTGTTGTTTCAAAGTAAAATCGTACGAAGAAAATATATTTCTATACAAAGTCTGGAAATACTAAATAACATTCAAATGTAAATATTACCCAACAAAATGGTTCATGCATCAACCAAGAGCGATTCGAAGAGAAAAGAACAGCCTTACTCTTGCAAAGTTATACCATGAGAAACAACATCTGTGAACCAAGGTGGGGTCTTTATATAGTTTTGTTCCTTTTTCTTTTGCTTCATCGTAATTAAGACATTAATTAATTAACAAATAAAACAATATCGGTTTATACACAGAAACTTGTCCAGAACGGAACTTGCACAAAGTGAAAACTTGCCAAAAAACGGAAATTTACTGCAGTCCAGGAAGTATCTTTATTAGTTTAAATGTGCACAAAACGGAAACTTATTTTTATCCTCAAAGTTATGTCTGTCCCTTGCGATTTCAGTTTCAACAAGATATTTTGTTACATTGGTATTTACACAGAAAAACAAATAATACAATGCTAGACTTTCGAAACACATTTCTAAAAGGATTGTTGTGTAGAATATTTAAGATTTTTCCAAATAGCGTTCTGCACTTCAACCTGCAGCTATTATTATAATTAACGGTCTTTTAAATTTATTTTTTTCTTGAGGGGGCGCTTCTTACTCTGTTTTTCTATCTGTCCTTAATACACCATAGTGCTTCAATATAAGAAAAATAGAGAAAAAAAAATAACTACAAAATGTTTAAACTAACGGCCTCGATTTGATCGAAAATACAAATTGATACCGGTTCAGAATTCGGTTTAGTGTCACACATAAGCTATAACAGAACATATTACACTCGGATTTGTTACTATTTTCTTGACTTTCACTTCTGATACCCATAATAATGTGCTACTTGCCGTTACAACCTTTCCTTACGATATTTTTTTTAACTTTAAGCACTTCTTTCTAGCAGGTAAAATCTCTGCTTCTATTCGCGCAACGAGAGTCACCCTAAGTTAAAAACTAGCATACTCTTTTCATTCCGCTGTAGTAACATTGCTATTGATATTGTGTTTGATCTGACATATGAATAAACATCTCATGGGTGAAAGTAGAACTTCTTCTTCTGTCAAATAGATTAAGTTTGTAACTTTATCAGAACATGTTCCATGTTCATTCCTTGTATTGAACAAAACACTGAATATGACAGTAAATTTCATCTGTAAAAAGGCTAAGTACTAAGATATTGTTCTTTATGCTTATATCGATTGTATTTATCGTAATTCTTCTACGTATTGTGCAAATTACTATGCATTATATATTGATGGGATTAATAACGGTGTTGCATTAGAATTGTAGTGTATTTCCTAATAAGTTTGTCTATTCCCTTTCCAGATGCTCAGGTTGCAGATGGGGGAAAGTATTTATGTCACGTCGAGAATACTTTCGGTACAATGATTCTCGAAGCAAATGTTAACATTACAGGGATTGGTAAGTAATATGAGAATATGTAACCAACTATTGTTTCTCATTTGTTTAATTATAAAGTAGAGATATTCTACTTGAGTTAGGTTTATACTGAGTATAGCGAAAGAAAGTTTGTGTTTTATACTTCTCTTTCATGTACTAAACCACTAATTAATTTTCTAATATTTTAAAGGTAAGGAGTAGACAATATTTCAGTAGTTACTTTCATTATTTGCATCTGGTTAGCGTCTTACATGTTTGGCAGCACCTCAAAAAAACATAAGAATTGTCGCCTCCATATACAGTATAATAATGGATACAGAATAATAAATGTATTATCTACATTTATCACATGGAATTGCACTTAGTATTCATATTACAAATATAAGCAAAGCTAACTGTTTAGTGACAAAAGATAAGCCTGAACGAAATCGAGAAATAAATAAACCATAAGTCTATTTGTAGGGATATATACTGAGACAATGGAAAACACAAAATATATTTTTCAAGCATTCTTTAACAATAATAGATAAGCCATATTGATATATGTTGATATAGTTATTAAGCGTTCAGTCGGCCATTAAGAAGTACGTATTGTACATATGGTATGGAATTTGTCATTTTTTTAGGTGAAATACAGATTAGACTTATATATGTAGATATTAGCTATGTTACTGTATATTCAACACACACATAGATAATCACTTACATCATTATAACTGAGTACAACTGTAAATGTTAGGAACATAATCATAATCTACAAGTAGATATAAATTATTTCATTATATGAAACATACAACATTTCTAGATATCTTCTGATTAAATGATTATTGTAGTTTTACAAGTATATAGCAATATCCACATTATACATGTCTAAGGAAAACTTCACAATTTTATTCAAACCTTAAAGCATTTTTTTTTATTTTTGTTGTTGTCCAAAGACACTGAATATGGTTAGTCTCATTCGAAGCCAAACATTTACACGGAAATATTTGCGCCATCAACACTATTATTTATTCATTTAGATGTACATTACATTAAACATTAAACTTTCGTTAAACCGTTATAAAAGCATTTTGTAGGTGATGAAATTTACTGCTATTTTAAAATTTCAGTAAGACCTGCTATTTCCAGCACCAATCCTGTAGTAAATGTTCGACAAGGTGAATCAACGGAGTTGGAATGTAAAGTTGTGTTGGGTCATCCTCCTCCTTCAATCCGATGGATCAAAGATGATCGCGCAATTATCACAGGAAATGGAATAATTGTAAGAAATAATGGATCTCTGATAATTCCATATTCTCAAGGAGAGCATGAAGGAACATATGAATGCCTCGCTGCGAATGTTGGTGGCGAAAGTTCCCAGACATTTAAAGTAAATGTTTTTGGTGAGTTTTCAGACTTTATTTCTCAAACTTATATTGAAATTACCTAAACAAATAAAATACTATTTAACTTAAAATATTGAAAGTTGTACGTTCTTATTTAATTTTCATTTAACACTGAAGAATAAACAAAATATTTACAAACAAAAACATACAAAGTAGTAAGTGATTCATACATCTCAATGTGGCAAGAATTTTGCAAGTCGAATTTATTTGTCTTACAAAGAAGAGTCTTGAAGTGTGAGTTGGAATCTTATGTAAATATGAGTGCAGTTTTATTTATTTTTATACGCTGAAACCAAATCTGACCTCCGTTTTTATCAGTCCTGTTCTTTTTGAAATGTCCACATAGCGGTGTGCAGTATGTCAGATAACTGATAAATTTCAAATGAGTTTTGCATGCCCAATAGAGCCCTGCATTCATAACTGATCTCGGCCCGACCAGGTCTATCCCAGTTCTACATCTACACTTTCCGGCTCGATTCGAACCACACGGTAAATCGTGCAGCCTGATGTGGCAGAAAAGTGGCTTATGAACCCAATTACCCACTTTCTCGGTTGTCCCGGTCTGACTTTTGGTTGGACTCGAAACGAGTCGAAAAGTGTGAATATAGAATCGGGCCGAGATCGGGCACGAATGCAGGGGTCTGATGTCAAATGTTATGTTTATCCAATGCTATTTTGTGAACAGTGTTAAGGAGTATGATAGCAATCGAGAAAATTCTTCTGACGCTCACAGTCCAATATCAATTTTACAATTACTCAAATGAGAACAAAATAGTTGCAAAACACCACAATGATTCATTGGTAGAGATTATATATGAAAAAAGAAAAATAAATTTTAAAAAATTCTGAAACTGAACTTCAGCGTTTATTTAAGAGAAAACTCACTGTGGATACATCTCGAAGGTTATGTTTGATCTACCCTGGAGGTGAGAAGGCTAAGTTCCATATGTTATTACTAGTGGAAGGACTTTTCACTCGCTGAGTGTTATATTCCTTAGTTATTTCCCTGCTAATATAACATAGAGCAGGATAATACCCCGTAGCGTTCTCAAACCTAGAAATCAGATATTGAACCTCACACACTCTCTGAAGAGATGAAACATATTCCCTGGAGATGAACCAAACTTTTGGTGAGAAACACTGGGGTTCAGTTTCAGAACTTTCATTTTCTTAAAATCTACTTGTTTGCAATATTTACTCTCTAGCAATCCGCAGATGTTGTATTTGTGACTAATTTTTCTCATTTGAGTTGTTGCAAAATGCATAATTTGGTGAGGTGTGTCCAAAGGCTTAGCTCGATTGATGTCGTATTGCTACCCTGTACGACTCCTAATTGTAAAATGGTTCACAAAACGACTCTAGAACTATTACTCTGCTTCAACATGTTCCAACCATCGAACAGTTGCGAAAAGGAAAATTTGCATTCAGCACACAAAAGTCTGCAAAATAGCTCTCACATTTACATAAGATTCAGACTCAGTACTTCGCGTTCTTCCTTCTTAACTCCGAAGGCGCTTGCATGAACAAAAATATTCATTATTGCATCCTTTCTCACTAAGACCATGTGTACGGTAATTGTTGTAAAATACACAGACAAAATGATCGCTGCTGTGACCGGGACTCGAACCCAGATCTCCCCGATTCTGGTCAGATGATTAACCATCACACTAACACAGCAGGTCAATTTTCTGTGTAATTATCCCAACACAGTATAGAGCACTTTTTACGCTTTAATTGACACCCAACTTCTCACTGCCGGAGTTCAAATCAAGGAATGACTGTACATGTGGAGATTATGTAAATGAAAAATCTGTTTGGAATAAAATACATTAGAAGTCCGATAGCCTGGCACGTTCGGGACCGGCCCGGTGCCGAATTACCAAAAAATGCCGGACTATCGGGCGGTATTTCTTACTACTGGTATAGGCTAAACCGTACAGCGAAAACAATGAACTGAACCTGTGTGTGGTGACAGCCGAGTAAAGTCCGAACGCTTCCGATTCATTCCGAACAATGTTGATTGCGTCTAACAGTAGCAGACGCATAGTGGACACTTCCGAGTGGTTCCGAACCGCGCCAAGCGCTTTCAACTGTCGTTCACAAGCGTTTACAGGTAAAAAAAAAAAAAAAAACCTGGGATGGTGCCGGACAATCGGGCGTTCCGGACTGTTGGATGCCGGTCTATCGGACTTCTACTGTATTACAGAAATACACAAAGTTGGTGGAAGATGGTTATATTTTGTGGTCAGGATGTTAATGATGGTCTTCTAGCTTAAGCTGATTCTGTATATACTTACGAAGAGGAAAATATTTCGGGATGTAAGAGAAGATAAACAAACGTTTATTTATGACAGCAAGGCATTATTACATTGAGTGTAATAATTTTTGTTAGGAATAGGGAATCTCCAACTATCCAACGCGCAGTGAGCATTTACTGCATTCTTTGTTGGAGAGAATATAGGAACGTTTCATATTAATAGGCACGAAATTCACAAAATGAGTGAATTTGAATAATATTCGTGTCACTGTGACGTAACAATTCATGATGCAAAGTCTAAATTAATCATTTTTTGTTCGATTGATATTTCAGTTCCACCAAAATTTGCAGATGGAAAGGCAAAAGAAGTAAGGGTTCGTGAAGGTGATTCTGTTTATCTTCCGTGTGAAGTAGAAGCAAAACCAAGGCCTATTGTCACGTGGCAAAAAAATGGAATACCCATTTTACCAAGACACACAGAGTAAGTATATCTACATAGTAACAAAGATATACTATATCTTTCGTAAGTAACTCACCAGGTATTTGCTGAAGTGTGAATTACTGAACTAGATTTTTTGGTATATTATTATTTTTAGTAAAATCGATGTTTTCACCACCATTGGTTGTATCTGTCTGTGTCATTTCTATTCAGACAACAATATTTACTTAACTATAAAATATTTAATCTTTATTCTCTTACCAGATAATTACACAGATCAACAGGAGTTTTGTTAAATATATGAAAATCTCTGATTTTAAAGCTCTGTTTTCGATTCAGAAGTTAGAATTTATTTTTCAAGGTTCATCTTTTGTAACGGACATACTTCATTCTATGTAACTGTGCCTCGGCATTAATCTAGCGTATTTAATACTTCATAAAGAGTTGTTAATATAATATCGTGTTCATAATGTTCGTTATGTCAGTGGAATCGGTATTGAAATTAAAATTACCACTTATTCCCCGTGAGAAAATCAACCTTCTACTTCTACACATCATACTGGGCCTCGTGAAGAATTTCATCAACCTTATGGAGCGTAATGGCCAAGGTTTCTTGTGCCTGAAGGATGAGTTCCCTGAATTAATGACCTGCTGAAATCAAGGAGGACATATTTGTTTTTTGGTTATCAAATACGGGAGCTTATTAATAATTTTGCATTTAAAGGATGAACCAGAGACGGCTGCAATTATGTACTTTAAGATTTAAGAACATGTTAGAGAAAACATCTTGGTAAGCGAAGAGCTAAGAATTATGAAGTGCTTGTGAGAGATCCTTTGCAGAACTAAAGGTAACTGGGATGTCTCACAACTTCTTGCATTTAGAATCAAAAATGCCTTTCTCCAGTAACCTTGATGCTGACAATGATTTTATGATGAATTATAAAATTCAATTTTTACAAAAGTATTTTATATAATTCAAAATGTGTTTACTAGTGCTACTTTAAATAAAATAAACGTTTTCTTGTAATAAAGTAAAATAAATGAAAACATTTTAAACTATAATTGCTTTTCAAATTTTCACTAAAATATATCATAATAAATTTGTTACCTAGGGGCTAGATAGATCTAAATCTAGCTTTAGAAAGCAAGGGATCTTAAATGCTCTAACCAAAATTCCATGTCTTACTTTCTATACACCAGATTTCTAACATCGAAAGCCGAATTCGAAATTCCTTTTACGGCTACATTATTCTTTTTATGACTGGTATCAAGAGTATGTAGCCCCTAGGTAACAAAATGATAATTTACTTTTTAAGTGCAATTGTAATAAGTTTTCACATTTATTTTACTTTTTACTCTTCAATTTTAAATATCGCATGCATCATTGAATAGTAGGCAAGGCCAGGAAGAATAAGGCCTAGTGGAATGCAGAATTTCCAGTCATTTGTGTGGAAAAAAAGTTTCAAAATGGGGTTGTAGTAACTTTGGATTTGGAAATTAAAATCCAGAATCGATCTTAGGCTGATCAAAATTCCCAGATATTAAATTTCACTAAAACTGGACTTATTAAACTCGCAGCGTGTATTTGCCATCCGCCTACTTGCACCATTCACCATAAAAACATAAAAATACTTACAGATCTCGCCGCTGATTATGGATGGAGTAACTGAAAAGGGAGACCATCTCAGAATACATAATCTAAAATCTGCATTTTGGTTATGTTACGATGTTAAGTCTTAGTTTTAAAGCAGAACGATAGCATGTTTTGACAACCATGTGTATACATTATGCATATGAAATACAAGAACTAGTATTCAATAACATTTTGAAATATTGGCCTTTACACATTTTGCCATACATATCAAGCCATACATAACCCAGTTTCTGAAAGAAGAAATGGCTGAATTAGCAGACGTGACCGTATTTCAAGTCACCATTCCGACATTTGCCCGGCGGGACTGGGGGCGGAATCAGATAAAACGTTAGTCAGTATGGTGGTTCCCGAGATTTGAACTTGTGTCTTACTGATTATGAAACGAGCTCGCTTTCGCTGGCCCATCACTTTCGGTAAGAGAATGTTAAGGCTCAAAATTCAGTTGCTTTCTCATTCTTGTTCATCATTCAATAAAATGCTAAATATACAGTAATTAAACAGTGAAATTTAGACAGGAAAAATACGTACTAATCAAACTTTCTCATCTTATGCACAAATTAACTTTCAGGTATAAAGTAAGGAGTGACAATACTTTGATGATAAAGGAAGCCAAAGAAACTGATACAGGAACATACGTATGCACTGCTGTTAACGTTGCTGGAGTAAACAACAAAGCATTGGCCTTGTTTGTAGAGGGTAAGTTAATATATTATTTTTAAACAAAATCTGAAACAAGTTAATTTTAATGATATAAGACAACACGCCATCCTGTTGATTAATTTGTAGTTTTTGAAACTCTCTATACCTCTTGTTATGCTACTGAAAGAATGAATTGTGGAAGCTGTGTGCATGTACGTTAGAAAGAAAATAACTCAGGAGGAAAAGAAGAATGCAGATTCAAATATGCAATAAATCATTGGTTAAAATCTTCTTGAATATAATTTCGAAAATATTTATCCTACTTGAAATGTGTGTAAATTGTGTCGTAATTAACCAAGTCTTAATTCCATTTAGTGCCTCCTGAAATTGCTGCAAGTGCAGACCAAGTGCATGTTTTGGAAGGAAGAATCGTCACTATTCCATGCAGAGTGCGTGCAGTTCCTCCAGCCACAATTACATGGTCCAGAAATAAGACTCCTCTGTCACCGGAAGAGGAAGCTTTTGTTTTCCTGGACAATGGAGACTTACGGTATAATGAACGTTTTTGTTTCACTGGCTTCTCTCTCCTTTTCACAGTATTTCTTTCTGTTCTGCATGATAAGTAAGAATTAAATGGTATTCAGTTTCCTTCCATAACTATTATAATTATTTTACAATTAAACATTTCTAGTGAATTTGTCATTGTAATTCTTAGATGTAGCTTACTAGCTGTTGTTCCTAGCTGTAGCAAAATTATTTGTTTACAATGTATATTTATAAAACAATAAATTGCTCTATATGTAAGGTTTCTAGATCTTGGAATTTGAATTGAATTTTGTTTATTGCCTTTAGGCATCTAAGGCTCAGACCGAGATAGGGGAGGGAAAAGGATTCTTGAAGGTGTCAGCCAGGGTCTATGTTGGAGGTTCCATCCCGGCATTTTCCTGATGTGACTGAGAAAAAACCCTGGAAAAACCTCAGTCAGGATGATCGGCCGCTTGGATCGAACCCACGACCTCCCGAATGCTAGGCCAACGCTCTACCACTGAGCTATTCTAGATCTTGGAGACAAAAAGTAGCAGACTGAACATAAGAAAGTAGCACAATCATATGCACTCTGTACGTAATTATTGACAGTATATGGCTAAATATATGAAGCGTTAGTACGAGTTACTTATTCAAACTTTTAACTCGGGCATAAATAATGAATAATGTTTCTGTTCGAAAACTTAGCACCATCCTAAAACTTTAGTATTCTTATAGTGAAAGATTGCTTAGAACTTAGGAAGTCATGTTAGAACGAAAACTCACTACTTGTGCGAGTTAAAACACAAAATCAATAAAATAGATTACAATATTATAGCTCTCAAATTAAGATACTAATTTTTTGCAGTAAATGATGGTATTTAATCCTTTCCATCATCTATCGCAGGCAGGGAACTTAAATATCTTGTAACCTAAGAGAAATTCAATGCTTGTTAATTACCAGAAAATAACTATTGGTCAATGTCACGAACGCGAAATTGAATACGTTAAACTAACCAGCTTGGTTACATTTTCTTGGTACAATATTTCTCTCAGATTCAAAAGCTGAATACATCCAGTGACTCAAAATATCGAAAATAGCCTAATTACAAAAAACAGTTGCTAAATTGCAAAGAGGGAGTGCTTTCCGTTCAATCTATCAACCCCGTACTCTACATATTTTACGTATTTAAGTATCAAAATTTCACATCCGGAATAGAGATGTTTGGAATATATTTTTGTTAAGCTTATTGTTAAGTTTCTTCGTAGATAATAAAATAAATAATTTTGCTTCCTTAATAACAACTGGCTTGTTCATTAATAAATTATTTTTAACTTAAATCTCGTCAAGCTCAGAAAAGTCAAGCTAGACCGTAACTACTAACTTTGCCATGGTATTGTTTAGTCTTGTTTTATCTAAGAAATTTTTGTTACTACGTACCTTGACCCCAAACTTGGCATGCGTTTGTTATATTAATGGTACCTGTCGGAATCCCTATTCTATCTAATTTCGGAAATTTCAGGCGTCATGTCAGTACTATTTAAAAAAGAAGAATTGGGAGTTATTTTTAATGACATTATAGAAAGCTGTATTATTGCAACGCCTAAGATACTGTTTATTATTTTTATACACAAATAAAATTCAGTTTCTATGATAAAAGCGTTACGTCTCGTTCTTGAACTGCTGTTCTTGCTTTTCTTTTAATATTTTTAAGCATTGCTTTACATATTATTTTTCACAGAATTGTGTTTTGGCACGTTTGTGTGTTTTACTTTTAAACGAGATACGAGGCTTAATAAACGTCGTACTTTTAAATGAGATACAGATTAGGAAAGGATTAATATGATCTGCATATTTTACACAAATTTTTAAATTATAGTTGCGGAATCCAAGAGTTATGTAATTTTTATGTATATTTAAAGCATTGCAAATAGAATTTCTGAAGTGAGCTAGGCCAGAGATTGATGAAGTTTAACCAAAATCTGTTTGAATTATTTTCCCCCTTAAAACACACACACACACGCACACAAAACAAAACTCAAACTATTTACAAAAATTTTATCTTGTGTGAGCTATTTTTAGTTACTTCGACTTCGGCCTGTTTCGATTATATGAATGCACAAACATAAAACATATAAAACATGAATGCCTTGAATGTGAACTGACTCCTTTCTTATTTCCAATATCTTGTTTTTTCACGAAGAAGAGTAAAAGAATAACCTTAATTTTCTTTACACGAATGCAATACAGTTGTAAGTTGCATGTGTGTATATCTTCAATTGTAGTAGTGATTTATTATTTGACAGAACTGCATATATGACATTATAACTACAATGAATGTTGGTTTCTCCGTTAGAGTTTTGTACCAAAGAAGAATAACGTTTTTTTTACCTGATTTATCCTTCTTCTCATTGTATTTCCAAGAAAGGCAAACGCCTAAACATTAGTTAGCGCATGGTCTGAGATGTAAGCTGGATGAGAGAGAGAGAGAGAGAGAGAGAGAGAGAGAGAGAGACAGACAGACAGACAGACAGAGACAGACAGAGAGATTAAATATTTCGATGTTGCGGTTATAGTGGTTCCCTTGGCCATGTAGTCCTGTGCAATTGGACTTTTTCTGACCCAGAAGGTCATCAACAGCACTTTACTTGGAAAATATTATACTCAGATTTTTGGAGGTTTCGCTGACTTGGAGTGACGCCAATTTCTCCTTTATCTGTCTGTTTTTATTTTGTTTCTGGGAGCAAATAACGGACAGAGTTTTCGCTTCTCTACACATTTTCATACTCGAGCTTCATTCTTCAATGTGTTACTACTTCACTACTCAAAAATTTATGATAAAAGTTATTTGTACATCTTTTCACTGTAGTTATGAAGTCACACATGCAGTTCTGCCTAATAATGAATTCGACAAAATTCTAATAATTCTCTTGCTTAACAATTCAACCATATTTTTCTGAACATAATCATATTCAAAGTATTTCCATGAAACAAGATGAACAAGGTCAAACATTATGTTCTTTTAAAAGGATACTATGGGTAATTTGAATATGTATTTTGTAACATGATACTTTGGTTAATTATTATATTTGAAACTCAAATGTAATTATAATAAATATTATAACTACCATGTATTGCTAATGTAAGCTCAAATCACTTTCTTAACGACTTTGTTTTCGCTCATCCGTTTCTCGATTACTATTCAAAGAGAACATGTATAACTTGCAATTGCCTATCGTTTATATAGAAGAAAAATCGACAAACGGCTGGGCGAGGAAGAAGTTATAAAATTTACTATAATTACATCTGAGTTTCATATTGATAATAGAGTAAACTAATATGTTACACAATATATATATCCAAATTAGCACAGTACATTTTTAAAAGAACATAATGTTTGTCCTGATTTATCTTGTTTAATGGGAATACTTTGAATATTATAAAGATTATGTGTGGATTTTTAGAATTTTAAGAATCTAGAATTTTAAAAATCTGGAATTGACATTGAATCTAGAATTTTAAGAGTAATTAAAATTTTAAGATCTATAAAAGTTGGTTGACATTGAAATGATCCTAGTTGAATCTGACAGAAACATTATTCTATTGTTATTATAATTCATTTTGGCACATCAACCGGTTCATCATATCTTTCCATTTTTACTCTCCTTGTGATTATATTTGTGTTTTTTTATTCTTTGCTGGTTTTCCCTTTCACATACGAATATTCACTTTCTATCTTATTAATTTTCTTATCGTTATATGTAACAAATGTAATATACTAAAACCTTCTTCAATTTGGATTATATCATTGTTCTTTGATTTTAGGTTTCTCGCCAATTTGACTGATTCTGGAGTCTATGAATGTACAGCTAAAAACGCAATAGGACTTGACAAGAAGGAAACTAATTTGACTGTTATCGGTAATTGCCATTCATACCTATTGTTGTAGATTTATATTTGCTAACTTTTATTTGTAATATATAGAAATTTTAACTAGAATATACTTATTGAAAAACCGACATATTGAGAGCGGACAATTAGCTTATTTAGTATGTGCTACGTATTTTGTAGATTCCGTGGACTTTATATAAATATTGATAAATTATTTTCATTAAATTTTTGACATTTCACTACAATTTCACGTAGCATATTCTTGGAAACTAAATACTTAAAACACAGATAGAGAAAAGAAAGGAATAATAGAACAGAAAAATATAGAATTTAACGTATAAGGAAAATACGCGTTAAATTCTATCTTTTCTGTTATGTTTTTTTTGTCTACTTTTGTCCTAAGTGTTTAGTTTCCAGTAGCAAAGAGTCATTAACCTACGTCTATATAAAATACACGTAGTAAGGTACAGATCTACAAAACACACACATAAGCAACACATAGAATAAACTGGTTAGAAATATGTTTATGAAAGCAAAACTACTGTACTTACAATGGTTTAAAAAGAGTAAGAAAACAGTCATACTCTACTTTTAGAACTACATTTCTGTTTTGAGAGCTCTAGAAATAAAAATGAACACTAAATTAACAAATGATAAAAATCCTCTTCAAAATTAGGCAACACAACCTGATTTATGAATAGAATGTATAAATCCACAAAGTAACATAGTTTTACTGGTTGGGAACGAAATGCTTAAAAAAAAAGTTTGGTTTCTGTCGTTAAATGCTCGTAGAATATGTACATTAATATTTGGATATTCATTCATTTATGTTTCAAATATGCATGTTCATGAGATGTGAAGATAGAAATGGCGACGAATGTTTCAAGTTGAGAACATGGCTTAGAAAGGCAAATAATTAATTCTAACTCAAATGGTTGGTTTTTTGAGCGAAAGAGATGATAAGAAACAAAAAGGAGACTTTGTTTGGTCACACGATTGATCAGGCTAGATTTTAGTTTTGAACTTGTTCAATTGATTATCTGAACCTGTTTTCCTTTGCCCTTCCTTTCTTATATTTCATTCCTTTGAAAATATTCATTTGAAATAACAGTGGAAAGCACACGAAACAAGGATCTAACATGTAGCTTTAGTTTTCGTCTGACAAGTAAGGAAAACAGAAATCCAACAGAAACGATTCCGGACACTATTCAGTATTGATAACTAACATTCAGTATAATATAACATATTATGCAACTATACTTGAAGACGGAGTTCTCAATACTGCTAACTGAACAAAGCTGACCCTTTTTAGTCCAATGCAGCTACGCCACCAATTTTATGTATAACCAGTACAGGTCGAATTTTCCATTTTATACTTTTTGGAAGCCACTTGTAATAGCAGTAGATTATGATCGTGATCCGTCGCCAGTTATACACACTGTAATGGAAAGGGAGGACCACGGGAAATTTAATGAAAGCGTGGGTACGGTCATGACCTATTATTTTACCTCCTATTGATACATACAAATGTGGGATCTACATTCACTACAGACAAAAAAATGCTTAGATTGTAACTTAGGATCGGAGGAAATGACAGAAAGGTCAAAGATCAGGTTCTCTGCTAATTAATGAGATAAAAAGAAATGCAAACATAAGAAGACAACAGAAAAGAGTGAACGCACAAAAGAGGGCTAAAGAGGAACTATCTTTTTCCCGATATAACCTGCCTTAACATTCAATTGATGCTATAAAATATATGATCCAATGTTCTTAAGAAATATAGATTTCTTCCAAATGTTACCCAGAATAGATCTTTTGGTTTTCTTCAAGTTCATTTCGACCTTTCTCTATTTAAAACAAGAATATCTGGGTTATTCCGAAAAATGTATCGATTTTCTGGAAAAGGTTTCTGTATAAGCAGAGGAGCAAAAAATGGAACGAAACCTTCTACATATACAAATAGGATATATATGTAAGCACTTCTGTGTCTTGTTTTGCTGGAAACAGAGATCTCAGATGAAGTATTTTCCTGATGATAACGGTTAAGTATTCACCATAAAAGGATCTTGGATGAGAAATATGTTGAGTTGTGGGCAGCTTTAAAAATACTCGTTCAAAAGAGTGACGATGATTCATTTATTCGTTCATTTTTTTTATGTAAGCATAAGATGCGTACTGTACTTATCAAGCTTTATACAATTAAGAAACGTTATACTAATACAATACAACAACAATACGCAATACGTAGGTTGAGTTGATGTGTCAACGAAGAGAAATTCCCCCTTATACTATAAAGATTGATATGTATATAAACAAGAAACAGGGAAAGCACGCAGTACAAAGAGATGTAAACTTTCGATCGGTAGAATGTCTTTCTATAATATGAGAACAAGGGAAATAAATAACAATGGGTAAGACATGCACGCATGATGAATCTGGAGCCTGGAAATTCGAATAGAATCACAATAGTGTAGTATGAACCTTTTCGGTGTTCAAATTAATTTTATGACGTATGCAGTACGAGTAGTTGAAGAAAACATTTCGGTTTCAAGTGAGATACTGGAGATATGCTAAGGTTAAAGCAATGTGTTTAGACTACTTGTATGAATGATTTAGTTGAGAAAGGTGTTAGACAATGCAGTTTAGTTATTTGGCGAAAGATGTACTGGATCCAAGAGAGTATACTATGGGCAGCAGAATATCTATTACGGTTGTAAAGAGCCAATAATTCTTTGAGCGAGAATTGATGATTAATTGGATACACTTTAATTCTGGTAGGTTGGTCTGGAAATGAAAGAAACACTCAGAACACATAAAATTAAACATGCAGCGTCTGAGAATAATATAACACAAGTGAAAATATTTATATATTTATTTAAGTTGATGTATCTTCACTATATTGTGTCGGAAGCATTGTTCATAATTACGCTACTAATTACCTTGTACCAAGATTTTGTGAAGTGTTGAAAGACTGTTTACAAATATCTCATCTTTTATTGTGAGATTTAATGGAAACACTATTCGGATAGCCACGAAGCTTTAAAACCAAAATACAAACAAATAATACGTGGAGGATTTTGAAGTATAGATAATGTAAAGAACTATGGAAAAAAGAGAATATTTTTCATTTATTTAATATGTTGGGAAAGAAAATTTTACAATTTAATTTTGTCTTATTTCTGGCATTTCGAATTACTTAACTAAATTTTTCAGTTGCACCCACCATTTATCCTCGTGATGATGAGCTGATCACAGCATCAATTGGTGAGGAAGTTAATCTCTCCTGCTTAGTGACTGGTTATCCACGTCCTATTATCATCTGGACAAAGGATGGGTATAATATTTCAAGTGACAATCATTTCAGGTGAGAATTGTATAGTATTGATTTATTTAGTATGACTATATCTCCCTATATGAGCTGCAAGCTAATACTCTGATGTTACAAAATAGAAAAATAAAATTGTTTGTTCTCTTAAGATAATAATTCCTTGTATATTTCCAGAAATAACGTACAAGAAAAAATTACATAAAAGTCAGGAATATGTGGATAGAGTTTATTATTCTAATCACCTCACATTATGTGTCATGAAAACTTTTAATTATCTCAGATCAATGTGATCAGAATGCTCTGATTTTTAAACAGTTCGTAGAAGACTTACGCAACGTAAAATAAGGTTGTTGATTAGGTTCTCTGTTTATCTCCAGAAATTTTTTCTCACTTTTCTTTTCCAAGCCATCGAGCTCTTTTTAGTTTCCCACGTTTCCATTAACCTTAAGCTTAAAATATTGCAAAGAAATTCCACTAGAATCAGATAATGACTCGCGATGAATTTTCCTTTCTCATAAATGTGATACCAATCGCCGTAAGAATGCTAATTGACTTACCATCTTGTGATGATTATTGTTATGTAGGTTACGACAAAACAAGTAGTTGCTATTAGAAAATAAAAATGATAAAGCCTACCTGAATATGTTTTAAAAACAAACAAGACAATGTTTCATTCTATCCAGCCGAGCTTCTTCAGGTGGATACAAAGTTCTAAGAGTTTACTCCACATTTAAAACTACCATAGAGCGTTAGAGACCTGAAGATTTGGCGGAAGATCAGGTATGCGTTCTGAAAATTCCATAACATTAACAGTTTTGTGAATTTTTATATTTATCTGCTGATACAGTATTTTTTATAGCTATTTTAGCTAGCCAACTTTGCCGTCTTTTTTCATGTACTAGTTCACCATTTAAAACACGCTTAATGTTACAAGAAAGCACATCGACGTAAAATATTATCCAACAAAACATTTTTAAAATACCAGAAGTGCTCATATTAATGTGGCTGTGGAGGAATTTTTATTTAGTCTCTGACTTGTTATTCATTCGGGTTTCTATTTTTCCAACTGTAAAAACTAGAAAAAAATTGTGCTCATTCATAACTTCTATTGCTATTAAACTATTTGTAAATATCTAACATATTCAATTTCGGTAATTTTTAATTCCTTGAAAGATACATTTACTTTTATGTAAATTTTATTTTCAATACATTATCTCAAAATCCGCTATTTCGATCGAAGGTTTTGCTGTTTATCTCACACTTGATTTTGTTAGGTTTACCAGTAACCTTGTAGTTTTATTGATCTAAAAATTTAAATTTTATTGTTCACAATTTGCCTTGTACTCTAATAAATAAATACGAATTCCTCAATGTATGTTGTTACAATGTGTCTTATCACGTAATCTGCTGTATCTGACACATTCTTTTTTCATCATGAACACCTATGGCTCGACTATCCCTGATAATATTATCCTTCCAACTACATCTCGGTCTTCCAAACGGCTTCTTTCCTTCCGACTTCACAACCAACCGCCTGAAAAGATTGATGTTAATAAGCAAATTCAAATACTTAGCAGCATATATTACAAGCAAAAACGAGGACAGGGATGAAATAAAAGCGCGCTTAGTATCGGGAAATCCATGGTTTTCTTCAGCCCAGAGCTTCTAATCTCGCGATTAATATAAAAAAAGTTTAAACTGAAAACATACAGAGCAGTTACTCTGCCGTGGTTGTGAAAGTTGAAGTACGATCCTCGCATATGAACACAAATTGCAGGTGTCAGAAAATAAAGTTTTGAGAAAGTTATACGAGCCCAAACGGAACGAGATGGCGGGAGAATGGAAGATGAAGAATTCTGTAGACTGTATGATTCACCCGACATTGTAAGAATGATGAAACTACGACAGCTAACATGAACAAGACATGTAACTCGGACGGGGGGAAACTAAGATTATACAGTATTCCATTGTGGTTGAGAAGCCAGCCATTTGGAGGACAATATTAGAAGGAGTCTTTGAGAGGTAGCTGTTCGTGATGAACATTGACTTGATCTTGTCCAGGATAGAATCCAATGCTGAAGGTTTGTTACTCCGGCGATGAACTTGCGAGTTCCGTAAGCCATAGAGTTAGTTAACTAATAATTAAAATTTGAACTATGCCTTTATCATTCCCAGCTACTCTTATAATGCAAGCACATCTTTCTGTAACCGTTGTTCCTTCTGTTAATATTAGTACTTACTTGTATTAATCACAGAACAATAATATTTTTATTTGTGTAATTAATTATTTATTTGTTTGTTTCTAGAATAACCCAGGATGAACTTGTAATTTATGATATTACTCCACAATATGCAGGGGTATATGTATGCTATGCAGAAAATGAAGCTGGAATAACTGACAAAAAATATGATGTAATTGTTCACGGTAGGTATTAAGTTATCTTACACTAATAATGGAGATATATTTGTGGTAGCTATTACTAATATATTCTATTATAAAGAACTGTGCTAAAATAACTTAAAGAAGATCTTACTTTATGCTTTACAGTTTTATGCTGTAGGATATCCATTGGAATTTCTGCTTCTATTTTTAGATATTGAAATAATTTAGTGAAAATATACTATAACATCAGTCTTGTCTCTGGTACTATTTAATTGATATGTAGTATCATGTATATAAATAGGGTGTTCTAATAACGAACGGAACACAGCAGAATATCCTATATTCAGAAAGAATTAAAAGATTATATATCTAATAATTGTTAAATCTAGAATCTATTAGTTAAGCTTTAGACATTTGACAGTACTATTTTTAGAGTTTAAATCAAGAATTGCAGCTTGAAATATTAAAAAAATAAAATAAAATGAGAATTTTCTAAGAAAGTGTTTCAAAGATAAGTTCAACTTTCACAGTTAAATTGGTTTGTTTTATAGTTCCACCTGTGATCAAAGAAGATAAGAGCCCTATAAACGTTACTGTTATAGAGGGAGAAGATTTTATCCTTCAGTGCACAGCTAATGGAATTCCTACACCTACTATAAGATGGCTTAAAAACGATCAACCGATAACAGGCACTGAAAGAAGTAAGTTGAGTTACAGTTTTTCCTTCACAAAAGAATAATAAGTCAGATTATTAAAACACCAAATATATAAAATCTAACATGAACGGATGGAGAATATTCATTGCTGAGCTGAATTTCAGAGACTATTCTTATATGTTATTTTCTAGAAGTCAGTTTGCAATGCAAAGTATAAAATTTGGTGTAATATTTTGATGTTCTGACCAAAGTTGTTATAAATTAAATCTGTGTTCTACTAACGATTTCTTCCAGGTTTATTAGATATCCCGAGAGAGATCTATTGAAGTATTCATGTTTGTTTGCCTTACGATAGACTATTATTTAACATATGTTGACATGACATATATATGACACGTTATAATATAATTAATGTGTGGAATGAAAAGTTTCTTTGGATAAACTTTACTAGATTAAATATTTAATTGGGAATGTATCCTGTGAAAAGAAAAGGAATAGTATTTTTTATCTATTTCCCCATGCTCTAGTTTTATCTGACATTGAAGACACTTTAAGATAGTTGAAAGATATCAGCAAGAATAGGATGAGAGGACATTGACGAGAGGACATTGATAATTTCATTGAAGTTGCTGTTGATTCTTTGGTGAAACCTTATTTGATATGGGCCAGTCTAGGTAACTGTTGATTTCGACCCGTCACGATAGATTATGCCCCAAGTTAAAAGACACCCATGCTCCTGCCGGGACTCAAACCCAGGACCTTCCAGTCGTGGGACTAACGCCTTAGACCGGGCTGTTGATACTTACTTACCCCTTGGCGCTATAGCCGATGTACGGTCTTGGCATTTTTCACAACAAGCGTCTATTCTTCTTTGTCCTTCGCCTTCTGTCTCTACCTCTTCATTCCCACTTTCTAAAGTCTTCCTCCACGTCATCTACCAATCTTTTTCTTGAAATTCCCCTTCTTCTTTTTCCACCTGATTCCCCTACTAGTACCTTCTTGGGCACTCTACTATCCTCCATTCTCCACACATCTCATTTCCAGAAAGCATCTGTACCCCACAGCAACCCTAGTATTGATTACCTCTGATATTATATTACATTGATTCACTAATGATTCCAAGTACTTAAAGATTTTACATCTCTCTATTTCTTTACCTCCTATGGTTACCTTGTCTTCTGTGCGTTTCTCTTCTTTCTGTGATGTCGACATGTATTTAGTCTTCTGTGTGTTTATTTATAGTTCTATTTTTCCTGCGGCTTCTTCTAGTTTTTTAAATACTTCCACAAGTTCAACTTCATTTTGTGCTATGATGTCATCTGCGTAGATCTGTTCCACCTGGATTTATTCCTATCTGTATGATGACTTTTTCTAGTGCAAGATTAAATAGTAAGGTTGATGTTACATCTCCTTGTCTTACTCCTTTTTCGATCTTAAATTCTCTTGAGAGTTCTCCGTCAATCTTCACTTTGCTTGTTGTTTCATGGAAGGTCATTCTGGTTAATCTTATTAGTTTCTTAGGCATCTTCATTTCCTCCATCGCTGAAAACAGTTTACATCTTTCAATGCTGTCATATGCTTGTTTAAAATCTATGAATACTTGGTGTAGATCGATTTCCTTCTCGTAATATTTCTCCATTATCATTCTTATTGCAAAAATTTGGTCTGTAGTTCCTCTACTTTTTCTAAAGCCGCACTGGTACTCTCCTATCAATTTCTCTACTGTTGGTGAAATTCTGCTTGTTAAGATCCGTGCAAACACCTTGTAAGCCATGTTGAGCAACGTGATTCCTCTGTAGTTCTCACATACTGTTTTATCACTTTTCTTGTGTATTGGGCAAATGATTCCTCTACTCCACTGTTGTGGCAATTTCTTCTTCTTCCCATATCTGTATGTACAGTTGCTCCAGTTTCTCAATTAAGCTTTGTCCTCCTGCCTTTAGTAGCTCCGCGTTAATATTATCATCTTCTGGTGCTTTATTAT
Organism: Lepisma saccharinum; assembly: GCA_022664845.1. Taxonomy (NCBI): domain Eukaryota; kingdom Metazoa; phylum Arthropoda; class Insecta; order Zygentoma; family Lepismatidae; genus Lepisma; species Lepisma saccharinum. Next base: position 33,038 of record JAGDQP010000576.1, on the reverse strand, counting down.
TATTTAATTTCTTTATTGCGATTTCTATTTCTTGCCTTGTTGGTGGTTTGGTCGATTCTTTGTTTCCGTCTTCCTCGTTTTCATTATCTTGATCAATGTTTTCCTTTTCTTCTTCCACTTTTTTCTTATTCTCTTCTCTCGTTAGCCTTTCTCTATTTCTTTGTTCCATCTGATCTCCATTCAGCAATTCACTAAAATAGTCAACCCATCTATTAAGTATTCCTTCTTTATCTGTTATCAGGTTGTCATTTTTGTCCTTACAAAACGTTATTTTCGGTTGAGATCCTTTCTTTTCTTCTTTAACACTTGCGTAGCAGTTTCTCATATCTTTTGCTTCCCCTTATCTTTCAATTTCTGCTATTTTTTTTTGCTTTTCAAATTCCGTTTTCTTCTTCCTGCATGTTTTGTCAGTCTCCTTTTTTTTTCTTTAATTCCTCTCTATTTCCTCTCGTGTTTCTATTTATCATTTTCATTCTTGCTTCATTTCTTGCTATTATATCTTTTCTGCATTCTTCATTCAACCATTCTTCTCTTCCGGTTGATTTCTTCCTCCCCAATACTTCTTCTGCTGTGTATGGTGTTATGTTATTAAGTTGAAAATTAATTTTATTGTTGATCTATTATACAAGTACGAAATAAATATGTATCTGTATGGCAAGATGGTCTTAAATAATCTTGCGCAAAGAACTATATATTGTAAACATTATAATAAGCTACACAGCATCAGGTTTGTTGACGGGTGACTTTCCAACACCAACGTCCTGCTAGTACATACTGACTTAAGAGGACTGGGATTTGTTTCACGACCGTGAACAGAGAGGCATCTTTAACTCCGCAGAGTAAACTTCAGTATCAAATCTCTGCAACGGAAATTTATAGCCGTGTGCAGTCCAATACTTCTGCTAGCCGAGATATTAGGCCAATCAACCACTAATAATAAGCTTCCATTCCCAAAAGAATACATATTTACAAGTTTTTATCACCCCCAGGATCACTAAAGACATTTTTTCCTACATAATGTAAACAAATGTAATTTTGCATACTTTACTATGACTAAGCTCAATGCATGGATGATAGAATAAAATTTAAAAATAAGGAGAAAAAGCACAATTATTTTCTTTCTAATCCGAATCCTGTTTCACAAACAAAACATTATATTTCTTTGAGTTAAAGGCTACTAAAAATGCTACTAAGGGAATGACAGAGAACCTATAGAAAGAATGTTATATTCTGGGTTTTCGCTCTGAACTTTAGTAACCTACTTCACTTATTCTGTATAATTATGTAAACAATTGTGGATTAACTTCCTCACCTAAAGGTACTGACTCCCAAGAATTTGCTTTTTTTTTGCAATAACACGAGACACCGTGTCTTGTTAGCTTTAACTTTATACTTTCTGTTCCTGAAAATTCTGAATAGTAGCTTTTAACTGGAAAAGAACAAGGAAAAAATATGAATAATTGGCATACCATTATATTTATACCAACTTAACAATTCTTTTTTTCTATTTCAGATTTCATCTTAGAAAATGGAATTTTATCTATTCATGCGGCTTCTGTTAATAGTGCTGGCAGCTATGTTTGTGTGGCTGAGAACGAAGAAGGTTACGATGAGAAGAAGTTCGACGTGGAAATAATAGGTAAATAAATTTCTTGTGCTTTCACATAAAAAAAATATTAATTTGAAAGTAGAGAGGATACATTTTAATTAACATCTATTGATAATTTTCGAAGCTTGGTGTTGGGAACGTAGCCTTTCACAGCAAAATTCACAACTTTTATAGATTTACAATTCCAGAATTCATATTAGAGAAATAACGACAGGAAAATAAGTACGTTTGTGAGAAAGAAAAGAAAGCTTTTCATCTTGCACTGGTATCAATAAACTATGCAGATACTCATTTTTCAATATCCCAATGCCAGATGCTCTTAATACGTACATAAATGTCATTTTTTTAATAGTAATAGAGACAGAATAATAATCATTTAAGAAAATAATTTTGTTGAATAATGTTGGAAAATTCGGGCTGTCTACAATATGTTACCTTATTTATTTTTATAGTTTTAGAGACCTACATTCACAACAAGAAAAAAGAAACAGTTACGTAATTGCTAATTTACGTCCAATAAAGCACTAATAAACTGAACAAGATAAATTTGGTGCTAATGTTTAGGACATCTTAAAAAAAAACTGATGAAAGCGTAACTATAAACAATATAGCAGTTCAATAATAGTTTCGTCTTATAATCACAAAAAATATTTTTCGACTATTCATCATCTTATCCCCATCTTCCTATTGGCCTTTATGTTTACATAGACAGTTTTGTTTAGTCAGTATTAATACTTTACCTTTTTATATACCGGATTCTTTTCGTGTTCTTCATTATTGTGAACTGTATGTAAATATAATAATAATAATATCTCCTGAAGTGTATAAAAATTTCACTGTGAAGAAAATGTAAAATAAATTATTTTTATCAGGTGGAAAAGATAATGGAATAAATTTACCTAAAGTATAATGACATCAATGGAACTGAATATTTTATAAAATTATACCTGAATGTAATTGTGCTTTTGTGAAATTACATGGAAGCCTTCATTGCCTTTTCTTCTTCTTAATGAACACAATTTTTATTTGTTTTTGAATAAATTTTAATGTTTCCAGTGCCTCCAGTTGTGCCAGATAGATCAATACAAAGGCTTGAAGTGACAGAAGGAGACACGATTGCAATCATGTGTCCAGCTGATGCTCTGCCGCCTCCATCTGTTCAATGGTTAAAGGTATTAAACTTACTATCTAACATTTAGTTCGAAATGGAATTAATTATATAAGTACTGAATGTCCAAATTACTTCATGGAATATTTGCATTACAGTTGTAATAAACATGTTGAATAATAACTCTAACAGAAACACACGTGAAGTGATATGATTATGATCTTTCCATAGGAGCAGCATCAAGCTAGAATATTTTCGCTTGCATAATATAAGTTAATGAATTATGTTAGAGGCTTTAGTATGACCCCTAATAAATTACTAAATAAAAAGAAACAGTCAGCTTTGGTATTTAATCCATGAACGTGTGTTGTCCATGTCTAGGAAGATATTATGTTATTTTCTGATTGCGGATGAATAAATTACTTTTCTGATGTAATTTTGAACGAAACAAAATACAGAGTGTACATCAAGCCTGGTAACATAAAAAAAAAAAATGAAACTATTAACATTACTAACTGACATAATGCACTAGTTGAAGCTTGAAAGGGCAGTCTTAAGCTTTCTTGAACTACAAGTGTTCCGTTTAGTTACATTTCTCGCCGCTAGATGGCGGTCAATTCAACATGACGCTTTCTGGCTGAAAAGGAATTTTTCTCCTACATATTGATAAAAAAGAGGTGCAACAGATGTTTGTATGGGAATAAGAAAAGACGTTGGTCCCTCATCTTCCAAGAGGTGTAAGGAACTGAGGGGAGAGAATTGATTATAGAACAGTCAAAGTCACAGAGGATATGGGCCGTGTGTGGCTAGGATTAGAGCTATCGTGTGCACATTTGTTGGATCACACATGGCTTCCCTATAGAGCGTTTGTAAGGTAAAAGCTGTAAAAATACTTGCTTACAATATTTCGTCTTGACGATAGTGATTATTTTCAGAGCTTATCCAAAATAAATTTTTGCAAGTTTACTGTACACCTTCTAGCAGCAATCATATTCACTATGATATATATAATATATAACTAGTACAGAGGAAAACCAGGAGGACGATATACATCCTAACGTGCAAGTTCTGTGATGCCTTTTATGTTGGGGAAACAAGTTGTGCTCTTAACATTCGAATTAATAACCATCATCACTTATACAATACCAATTTTGATCTATCTTTCCTGGTTGCCATAATCCACATTTTACCCCCTACGACCAGCACCTCAACACGCCGTCTGTAGGAGAATGCAACCAGGTGGTTATGGTTTGAACACAAAATAAAATCTGCCCTTAACCTTTAGTAACTGTAGCTCCCTTTTTCCTCTGTATTTTCAACACATTTCCATCCACGATACTACCCTGTACTTACACGCTATACAGTTATTATTTCAAGTTCCGGAAATCGACACGCTACGGCAGTCAGTTATTCTCCAGTTTTGATGCTTTGTCCACTACGTGTCGCCCCTGTCTCTTCGAACTTGTACTTTGTGAACACGTGAACTTCGCTCTCTTCCTCTATACTTGAAAATGTGTAATACACGAAATATAGTGACTTTTTATATGTGAATATGTGTGATCTAATACGAAACTATAAGCTGTAAGTATTACCAAATAATATATATTGTTTGTCATTGTTATTTACTTTGTGTTTATTTTGGTAGGATCTTGGGTTAAAAGTTGACAGCCGAAATTCATTACTAAAACTCTATATTTGTTCATAAAAAACTCTAAATTTCATCTTGCTTTTATTGCAATTCTAGATTCCCATTGTTATGTAAAGCTATATATTATTTATTCCTGTTACACTTTATAGACTGAAGAAACATTTGTGGTTTCAGTATGTTTTAAAATTGAAGGGTAACATTTCTCGGCAAGCATTCTTGTAGGGAGAGTAATAAAGAAGATAGCAGCCAGAACCTTGCTCTAGGAACTAATGCTTACAAATCTGTCAAGATTGCTGGCACCTCTGTACCTATCAGTACTGATTCAAGACTTTAGTCAGTAGATCACGAATACTGACTTAAATGATATTATTAACGATCTTGTTACATTCTTTGTATACAATACTTACTCTGTAGTCACGTTAAAATAGTTTCTTTTGAATTTTTCCATATTGCATTAGTTTCCATTTACCCTGTCACCTATTATGTTTATCTTTTGTAGGATGGAGAACCGTTAGATTTTCTAACAAATGAACGAGCAGACGAAGTCCATTTGGCCTTAGATAGTGTTGGCAAAACTTTAACAATCATCGAAGCAAGACCGTCTGACGAAGGAATCTATTCATGCATAGCAACAAATGTTGGGGGACAGATTGACGCGCATTTTGATTTAGATGTGTTAATGCCACCTCACTTTTTGGATTTCTTTTCCGATACTGAGTTTGATGTAAAAGTTGGTCAAGAACTGAATTTGAACTGCTCTGTGACAGGCGATCCTGAGCCAGATGTAAGTACTGAAATTAGATTTAATGTTGTCCTTAGCTACAGCTTTTTCTACTTTACTTCTCATTATTAAATCGATTGGTATAAAACTCACAGCCATCTCTTAGCCAGTTCTTATAGAACTAAGAACAGTTTTAAAGACTTTAATAAATACTTCGAACTCTATTTCTTCTTCACTTACAAGTAATTCCTCTATTATACGTAACGTGAGTAGATGTTGAATTATTTTGTATAGATCCTCTATATGCCCCTTACCATGTATTATTCTAATCATGAATGAGATTTCTGTTTTGTACTCCAGTAAAAAGGCAACTTTCTATAAACTTTTCCCCCAGAATCTAGCCTTCCATGTAAACTCATATATATATTACATGTATGATACTTACATGTTAGAATACAAAGACAAGTGTACAGGAACTTCACAAACATAACAGAAAAAGAAAAGCGCTTACGTTTCGCAAAAGCGTTTTCACATGGTAGGAGAGAAAATGGACAGAGTGGACAGAAGCGGGACTTGTGTTAAGGATACGCCATTTTACCAACTCATTTCACCTCTGTAATTTATATTTCTAATTTTTTTCATATATATTTCTCCAACATACATATTTTTCATACATATTTGCTTATTTGGAGTTTATTATGTAGTTTTTTTTTTTGACATTTTTCACCTTCCTTCGAACTTGTGCTACTTGCATATTAACGTCTTTCTCTCTTTCGTTAGCTTCAGCATTTTATTTGTGATCCATTCTTTTTGTCATTATTAACAACAAGGAACAAGGGAAGTCAATCTAAAAAATGTAAAAAAATTGCTTAATTTATTTCCAGTTTTCAATTTCTGCTATTATTCTAATGTAAATTGGAGGGTAAATTATTCAACCATTAATTAAGCTTACATTGAAGAAATTTGCAATCATAATGATTCTTGGATTCTTAGTGTTCTTAGATTTAGCCAAACATTTTGTTAAATTCATACATTCTTAAATTGATAATAGTTTTGTTGTTTTCACGCTATCGTCTTTAATGATCTTTTTATCTAATATTTAGAGATACTAATTCTTACTTTCAAATAAATTTCTGTCTAAACTAATGAAAACTATACTAATGTATGAGTAGAGAGCAATAGAATTTACAAGTGAAGTTGATTAATTGGTATTTGTGGAACTATCTGTGACTACAGCTCCTTTTACGAGGCTATGTGAAATACACTACAATGAGCCACGGCTATGTTGAAAGTTATCTATAGTTACACCCACATCGAATTCCGGAATAGGATTTCAATAAATAACTTGTTACTGTGTTGCTTCTTAATTTCATGTTGAAGACATCATTTAAGATTTCGAAACTAGAAATTAAAGTCTGTTCTTTAACTTAACTACTTGTTACATAATACAGTTTTGTAATCCTTAAGTGCAGAAATTACCCGTTTATATACCTACTGATTTATAGAGGTAAGAGGGTTGGATGAACGGCTGAAAGAAGTTTGATTAGCCTATTTACTTCAGAACTTAAAAAAAATAAAAAAAATAATGGTGTTACTTCATAAGGTTTAAAAGAAAAGGATCAAGAAACATTCTAGGCTAAGAAATTGAGTGACCTTTAAATAATCAGTGTTAAATTCAGTAAATGGATGTTTTTAATCGAGTCTTTAGAATACCTGAAATATCTTCAGGTACTTAAGAATAAGGTACTATTTATATTTGTACCTATACTGTCTTAAATTTGTACTTAGGTATGGGTTCAAGAATTGTACCTAGTGTAAATATCCAGGTTCTCAGCATTATTTTTGCTATTATGTACTTAGAATGTACTTGAGTTCTTGTACTGTTGACTAATTATTTATGATTCAGCATTCACATATGAATTGCCTTTAATAAACATCTTTCAAATTGACACATTGTCCTAGAATTCTCTAACCGGGTATGAGAATGTATGACGGGTAATCAAAAAGTGCGTAGAATGAACTAAATGACGTAGTCTCTCTATTTTGAAGCTTCTGTTCTGTTGCCGTAAGTGAGTTTAATGTCCATTCATCAAACACTTTGATACAGCTAGCTTCGTTGCAGTATATTCTCGGGAATTGGTGGCTTAAATGATACTTAAAACTTATGCTGATTGATCACATAAATGTTCCTAAATCTTCTACAATAACCACTTCTATGTTGATAAGGGATTTGTATTACATCCTGCAGATAAGTGTTGCTGATGGATTTCCTTCAACGTGAAGAAAAAAATAGAAGTAATTATTATGCACAAGTAATAGCAAAATTACGCAAAACGGTAAACGACAAGCGGTCAGAGGTGCTGCTATAACTCTCCCATCTGCTCTTAATTATAGTCCCAAGTGCCTAGATGTAGTCTTGCTTAAAAGCTTGACGGAGAATCTTGTAGGAGAATGTTTCTGATAATGACGTTATGTATGCTATTATGCTTGTACTAACTTCTCGAATGGAACGGTGCTCTTCTGTCTTTTCTTAAGTTCTGACTGTTTTATCACTGTAACTTCATGAAATAAAATAAAAAATAAATTAGAAATATAGATTATGAGAAATTATTATCTTGTATTCTTTAAGGTTGTCTGGAAGAAGAATGGTGTTCTAGTGTCCGTTTATACTGCTCCTGGAGTTTTACTTGTTCCTCCTCAGCAACAACTCTATATCCCTAAAATACGACCCCATGACTCCGGCATTTATGAATGTACAGCTATAAATAAAGTTGGAGTGTTGAAGAAAGATTTCTCTGTTAATGTTCATGGTAAGCATTAGTTTTGTGTTACATTAGCAAAATAGTTTCATGCAGTAATCAAATGATAATAGATGTGCAGTCCGGTATTTAGTAATGAATGCAACAATAATTTGTATTTTGTTTTCGTGTTTTATTGTTTCTAATTTATGGTTAAGTCCCTGAATCAGTAAATAAATTAATACCAGGTAGTGATAATGATAATTTTTCTTGGAAGTTATTTTTAAATCTAGTAGTTACCAAAGTTAAACTGAGTATACAGGGTGAACCCGAAATATGTGGAAAAACTTCGGGAGGTGATTCCTGAGATCAAAACAAGAAGAAAAGTCATCTGGCAAATTTTAGAATTCCGCTTCGTGTAAGAGATACAGGGTTGCCAACTTGGAATCCAAAATTGACTGTTAACAATTGTAATTGAACAGAAAGATGTGGAAAAATTTCGGGAGGTGATTACTGAGATCAAAACAAGAAAGAAAGTCCTGTGGCAAATTCTCGAATTCCGCTTCAATAGTCAATTTTGGATTCCAAGTTGGCAACCCTGTATCTCTTATATCAAGCGAAATTCTAAAATTTGCCAGAGGACTTTTTTTCTTGTTTTGATCTCAGGAATCACCTCCCGAAGTTTTCCCACATCTTTTTGTTCAGTTACAATTATCAACAGTCGATTTTCGATTCCAAGTTGGCAAACCTGTATCTCTTACACGAAGCGGAATTCGAAAGTTTGCCACAGGATTTTTTTTTTTTTTGTTATGATCTCAGGAATCACCTCACGAAGTTTTTCCACATCTTTCGGGTTCACCGTGTATATTCTTCATAACGTAATTAATGCTGTTAAGGCCATACAATTAATTTTATCTTATCTTAAAACTCAATTAAGGACGGTGATGGGGAAAGAATTTCTTAACAGACATAATAATACTTTGTGAATACTAAACCGTTGGGAAGACCAAGACGATGGTGGGAGGACAATATTCGAAGGGATCTTGGAGAAGTGAGTGTTTGTGATGAAAACTGGTTTGATCTTGCCCAGGATAGGTCCAGATGGTGAGCGTTTGTTACTACAGCGATGAACTTGCGAGTTTCGTAAGCCATAGAGTAAGTAAGTAAGAATACTATAAACAAAATACATTTTGAAATCGTAATATTTGAAAGTGAGGGTTACGAAGGCAGAAAATAAGCCAATCCGTGAGTACAAGGAATTAAAATTATGAATTTTGTTTGAGTTGAGAAGCTTAAGAGCAGAGGGATACAAGTGGCATTTCCAAATGAAAAAAATCGAGGTAATCTTTTGTATAAGATGAAATATATGTGACACAGAATACGAATTCTTTGTATCACATATATTTCGTGTTATCTACAAATTTGTTAATGTGGATTCCGAACCATTCTGTTCAGGTTGTAGCTCGAGATCACACGCAAATTGTAGGTAATCGATCAATTATTTTTATAGTAAGATGAATATATGTGAAAGCAAACATCCGATATATTGATGCATTTTCCTCATCAGATATTAAATGTACATAAATATACATTTATGAAAATATGTATTATGAGTCCAGATTAGAAGAACATTAAACATTACTCTTAATACGAATATGTTTCCCATATTATTTTTACCTTGGCATCAAATACATTCATCTGCTCAGAACTAATCCATAAGCTGTTGGAAATTTTTGAACCATCTGAAAGTTCAAACTAAGCATTATAGAGATGGTTCACTTAATACTGAATATATTGCATACCCAAGTAACATGGAAGAAGAAAGACCTTGGAATATAGTTATATATTTTGTAAGCAAATATTGCGTAGTTACAAATTTTCTCCTATACTTACCAATATAATGTGGGTAGTTATACATCTTACCCCCTCGACAACATATTCTTCCAAACCATACTTTATATGTATATTCATCCACAATATGATTTACATGTATGGCAATTTTTCTGTGAATTCAAATCAGTTTCTACACAGCGCCACCTGAGTTTGAAGGGCCTACAGAAGAGTGGCATGAAGTTATTCAAGGAACATCGCTTTCCCTTAAATGTCCTCTGAGTGGATGGCCCCTGCCTACAGTCAAATGGAGCAAAATGGATAAGTTAGAACCGAAGTAAGTAGACTTTGTAATAAATTTAATCAATTAATTGTTTAATAATCATGTTGTCTGCTGTTGAAAGAAGGAATAAGAATGTCGACTAGCCAGTGCAGAATTATGTCTTGAATCGCGGCTACGGGAAACTGTGAAGATTGAATAGGATTGAATTTCGCCTCTTCTTGTTGTCCTGGCTGTTTTGCTTAGTAGTGAAAATAATTTATTACTTCCGTCTAATAATAATTTTTGCTTCTTAATATTATTTGAAGATCCATGGTAAAATACTAGAAATAAATTATTATGCAACCTTTGGTGTGAAACATTGCACATCGAAAATTACACTGAATTTACGAGTCTACATTCCTACATCTGTGATAAATATAATTTTGTAACTGGATGTTATTCCGACATTCTGAAGAGAAGTTAATTGAAAGAAAAGATGTAATTTTCTTGCAATATAGAGTTTACGAATCAGTGAACAAGTAAACGAAGTATTTTTTCTCAGTAGTAAATATCCTCAGAAGTGTGCAAGTATGCTTAGAGAGTGGTGAGAAGTAATTTTTTACAGTATTGGTGTATAATACATTTACATGATAATAGATTAATCTGTATAAAAACTTTTGGATGGGCCCTATGATGCCGTGCTAAGCAAAAAGGCCTGACTACAGTTTTTGTGAAATCTGAGATATAGGCAATGCATTAATTTAAGGATCTTTCTTTATGGAATGCATGCAAAGCTAGTACTGTTGTTTTGATCATGTGGGTTCTGTGACGTAACTACTTTGTCATTGCCATAAGTCAACATACAAAGATTGTCCTTTAACTCAAAAGCGAGTGGAATGGAATTTAGGTCTCTTTGCTTAGTAGGGCAATATGAATGTCAGAAAAAGAAAAATGATTCCTATAAATTAGAAATACCTCAAAATTTGTACATCAAAGGCAAATGCACGTAAAGATAGAGCGGAACCATCACAAATAGTATACAGTAATATTTCGACAAATAATCTCGTAACATGTATCATCTTCGCAAATGGCAATCGAAATCACATACGAGGCACACATTTGAGCAGAGTTTGTGATTGAAGGTGTACTTATTAAAGGATATTCTACATAAAAGTGTAATATTTTCAAGAATCTCTCTCTATTCTGGTGAATTATTTGTATGTAACACTTCTCAATCATAAACTTGACTCAAATGTGTCAGTGAACCGGGCGTTTCTGCAAGAATGTTAGAGCTGCTTCGGGCTTTTATGCAGGCAATGTGGGGACGGCCATCTTGTTGCTCACTTCAAAATTTTTAGTTGCTGTGGAATAGTGCACTAAAGCACAACATATTTTACTTAGAAAACGTAATCCTTTTCTATTAACTCAGATTGACTTTGAAGAAAGATTGAAATTCATCGCAACCATCCTGCTCTGTGAGCTCATGCAATTATGCCATGGAAACAAAACTTTAAAGCTACCGGTTCTATAATTATGAAATGATATATATTGTGAGAGGGCAACTCCATAGCCGAGCTGGTCTACCGGTTCCCGTAAGATCACCGAAGTCATGCAGCTCTGGGTGACCGGGTGACCGTTGCAGTACTCCAGATGGTGTTGCCTGGGTGCGGCGTCCACCCATCGTCGTGAGGCCAATTGGAGAGCTACCTGAATAAAGAGGTAGCGATCACAGTTGAGAGCTTCGACTCTCCTCTCCCAACACGTCTGGTCAGCATGGGAGCAGTAGACCATCTCCTCCCTCCGGGAAAGGCCTCATCCAGTAGTGGATTGAATATGGCTGTGTATTATTTATTGTGAGAATGTAACAGAAACAAAAGAGGCCACTAAACGAACCTGCCATTCTGCACACGAATATTTATACAGAGATCTTTAGTTTTTAAATCATCAGTGCAAAGATCGGTCGCAATTCAGAAGCTGAAACTTCGAATTCAGCTAAAAGTTGCCCGAATTCCTATAGAGATACTGCACAGTAATCTCCTCAAGACACTTATCGCGTGCCTACAGAGAAATAACAATAATCTTAAGGACTTTATTTTCCTAGGACTATTTTCAAGGTGTAACTTGATTAACATAAATTCTTTCATGTATATTCTTAACCTGAGTTTTGTCGTAAGTCCTCTCAAACACAAAAAGAACACTAACTAATAAAACTACAGACATGAATGTTTCCGCAGCTCCATATATGGCCACATAGTTTTGTGTGCAAGAAGATAAATCGAGGAAGGAATGAATGTGAAGGCCCGAGAATAGACGTTATCAAAAACAAGTAAGATGCGACCTGTCTCGGCGATGGAAAGGAAACATATCTTTCATGTACAGTATTTGTTCACATAAGTTAAAACTAAATATCTATAAGAATTTGATATATACGACGTATCCAGATCGTCTGACACATCCCATAAATTCCTTGGAGATATAACTTTATTTGCAATTTGAAAAACAGATACACCAGCATTTGCCCAGAAAATTATATCTTTATTTCGATGATAGTACACTACAGTTGAGAGCATCGTAGCTCCAAAACTAAACGTTTGTAGGTTACGTTTCTAGAAGTTTGGTCTTGTTTTGTTCTCAGATACTCACATAGAATTTCATGTACTGATTACTCCATTACCCGACAATATATACATAAGAGAATGGCTAATTACATAAAGTATTTGATTTATCTCAAGCTCTAGCAGGAATGTACTGTTACATGTGCAACGTACTTTAATAACTTATCGTATTTTGGGATTTAAAAGCCCTTTATTATATATATATTAAAAGCCCTTCAATATATATTTTGAAGAAATAGTAAATATATATTTAATTTTATAGTATTAGTTTCAGACATTTTGCTTTGCAATTATGTAATTTTTTATATCTTGACTTAAGCTCAAAATTTTCTCTCTTCTTCATGCGATAATTCATGGCAAAATTTCTGACATCGTGCTATGGTTTGACCAGCAAGACAAAAAGATAAAAAGAGATGAATGGCCATTTTGCGGAAACAAATTTGTCCAATCGCTGGTAATTTTGTTGTTTCATTCGCGTGTAATGTTGAGAGGAAGGCTTCTACTACAATTGATGGAAGTTTGTCTTCAGAAGAATAACACATTTCTTTCTGAAGTATATTAATGCAATAAAGTATTAGAAGCAAAGAAGTTTGTATTCTCTTGTCGCCTAAATGCAGCTACATAAACTTGCTTAAGCTAATTTAAATCTTTAAAGTTTAAATATTTGAACTATTCTGAATGTTCTCCTGGTCATCGTTTGTAATTAGAATTCCATTCTCTTATTGTGTAAAGGCTGAAGCTCTTGAAACGAATGGTGTGATCGTAACTTTATCAGTAAAATGTATCCATGCTAATACATCACCGGTAAATCCTTAAGCATTATGAACGCTGTACAATTTTTTGATAAGAAGAAAGAGAAACTTTTATCCATAAATTCATGATTCCATTTCATGTTCTCATTCTTTTCTCACAGCCAGAACACTGATATTATTTTATCCGAAAATAAAGAAAACTTGCATTTAGAAGATGTTCGTAAAGAAGATACTGGAATTTACGTATGTGAAGTTTCTAATCCTGCTGGCGTAACTAGGAAGACATTTAACGTGACTGTCTTAGGTAAGTGTAATGCCATGAAGTAATTTTAATTATAATTTGAATAAAAAAAAACTAAATACGCATTGACTTGATCATTTTTACATAATTATATCTTCCTGAAATAATGTTAGCCATTTTCTTATCTGTAAATTGAGTGGCGAGTTCCAAATACAGCATGAAATTAAGTATAAAAAGGCTCTAAGAATTTGCTCGTTCATAAATAACTGTAAGATGAGAAATAGGGTTCAGACCGGAATAAAAGGAAAAATAAAAAAATAATTATAAAAGGATTAAAAAAACACGCTTTTTAAGATGGACTAAAAAGTAAAAAATAATAAATTTAATTAATCTTATGAATCGGAAAATAAAAGCGTGGGTTCTCTTAGATATTATGATAAGATAAGCAAGAGCATCTACGCTTTTATTTTCCGATTCATAAGATTAATTCAATTTATATTTTTTTACTTTTTAGTCCATCTTAGAAAGCGTGTTTTTATTTTTAAAAATCCTTTTTTAATTATTTTTTTGCGAATATCTCGTCTTATACAATGTGCGAGTAAATCTTTGTGTGTGCTCCTCTACTACCGTGAAAACTATAGATGAATATTAAGCTCCCTGCGAGATAGGCAACCCAAACTTCACACAATAGATGAGGTGTTGCGTGCATTTAAGGATAATTTCCAATTAATTAATTAATTACAGTTAACTGGATTATTCTGTCGTATATCTAATGATTGAATATTGCATTGTCATCGAATATAAGCAAGTTTACAAAATTTCAAAGAAATCGGATGATGAGAAGTGAGTATAAAATCGATTGGAAAATTTGTACCGAACAGACAGACAAGAAAGCGAGTAAATAAAAACGTGTTAAAAACGAGACGTAGGGAAACGGAAAAGCAATGGAGATACGGAAGGAAGTGCCTTTCGGAAGAGTTAACATGATAATGGCAGTAAATTGAAAGAACAGGTAAAAGTAAAAGAACAGGTTTTCACATAAATATGTACAATCTCGATCATTTCAACCAATGTGGCTCACGGACCAAAAGAAGAGAGATAGAAAAAGATATGTCCTTCATAATCGCAATAATCAACACCAACAATGAACACCGATTAAAACAAAACTGAGTTTAAAACGATGCATTTACACGTTTTCCTCTTCCTTCATATCTTGCGTTGCTAAATCAATGATTGATTTGGTAATGAAATATTAATCTTACCTAGGGACGCGAAACGTTACTAGTCGAGTAATAAAAGATTACAAAAAGACAAAATAAATTCTAGACAGAAGGAATAATAAAGGAAGCATAATGTTACTGTTATTCACAAACTGTTCTACAGAAAATATAAGAATTAAAACTAATCATCATGCACTAATTTTTAGTACTTAATTCTTTATTCGAGGATAAACGAGAAGCGAACAGCATCGAACCAGACCTGGGTTAATTATCTTCTTTTGAGAAAAAATGTTAAGTTTAAGGATATGGGGTCACAAAGGAATTCCTCTTTATATTTACGAACGGATATCCGAATCCAAACCATAGCGATGTTATTTCATTATTCAGCAAAACGCTGTTCAACAAGATGCAATACTTTGACTAAGAAAGTGCTAAGCAAACGGAACAAACACAAACAAATAATAAATGTTTTAAAACAAAAAAAAAACGACTAGTTCTAAACACTTTAAAACAAAACAACAAAAAAACGACCGATCTGACTGAAGGTTTTCCAGGGTTTTTATCAGCCAGACCACGCAAATGTCGGAATGGTAGTTAAACTTAGGCCTTGGTCGACTCCTTAGGCCTTGGTCGACTCCTTTTCGCATCCTTTCCCCCTACCTTTTTCTGGCCTGAGCCATAGTTACTTAAAGGAGATACATGAATTCAAATTCAAAGCCAATGAATTTCAAAGGTGGCAAAGCCAAATAATGGGTTACTAAATCTCAATAAAGATAATATTAACCAAATAACACTGCCTGTCTAAAAAAGGCTTGTATGGAAACAATTTCGTTACAATATATAATGGAAACTAGTAATTGTGGGAAAATTTGTAATGTGTAACAGAAATGATGAGTAATGATTTAATTCGAGGCGTATCCGAGAAGTAAGTTCCATTAGCGCATATCCCTCGCGGATTGTGCTCTTAGCTCATGCACAGAATAGCAAGCCACAGATGCCGTTACATTTTAGTAGAAATGACTTTGTGTATGCCATATTAACAGTTAAACTGTTTAAGACGTCGAATGACTTACTAAACAATCTTAACTTGGCACTAGGGGACGGACTGCCACTACTTTCTACACCTTAAGCGCCCCGGTGGTAAACAACAATAAACTGAAAATGAAGTTGAAAACTAGCTAATAATTCCTGCGCAGAAACTTGTGCCTCGCGATGAAAAGTGTCTTAATAATGTCGACAACTATGTCGATATATAGTTCATGCTATCGAGACTCATTCGTAAATTATTTTTCCCAATTCATTTGTCCCTTTATGAATAAATTAATGAGTGATGATGAAAGGTACTCTTCTGGAAGGTCCCTGGGCAAGGTGAATCAATGGTGGTTTGCCATTGCCTTCCATCGGATGAAAATGACGTCCTAAGGACGGGCCCTACAGTTTAATGCGGGCTCCGAATCACTTGGGTCCCTATCGTGAATCAAACCCGGGACCCCTCGATTACGAGGCAGGGAGCGTTACCACTTACACACAGATTCGGATATGCCTTGTGCCTTTGATCTTATCCTGCCTGAGTGATTTATTTACACGACTGTAATAGCCTTCAACGCAACTATAAATGTAAAATTTCTACCAGGAAGACTGACCGAAAATCGTGACTAAATGTAGTTGCACCTATTATTTACTCTTCGTCCCACCCTGAACTGAAACTCCTGTATAAACCCCTATCATGTTTCCCTACTTATCTAAAAACAAGTGGATTTTGGTCCAGAACGTTCTCTTTAAAGTTTAGTATAGTGAGTGGTGGCAGGTGTGTTTGTGTTTATTTTTGAATCAAATAATTGAAAGGCTTATCAAGTGTATAAAACCAAAGATTAAATATGTGCTACCTCAAACATGATATATAACGAAACATATTTAAGCCATTACATTCCCTGCAGTTATCTCTTTTCAGAACCACCTCTTATACTGAACGACGAATTTTCAGAAGACATAAGACTGTCTCAAGGAGAGAATCTGACCTTAATGTGTGAAACTTCAGGAACACCAACACCATTTGTGATTTGGCTCAAAAAAGGACATCTTATAAATCATGGCTATCAAACTAGTAACGCAACAAATGAAACGAGAATCCATATTCTCTCCATATACAACGTTAAACCTACTGATGGTGGGCGTTACACTTGTCTTGCCTCAAATAAAGCTGGAGTTGAAGAAAGAGAATTTCGCGTTAAAGTCTTAGGTATGTATCTTAGAGCTAATAAATGGTTTCTTTTCTAAGTTATTTTTAAAGGAATCTACGAAAAAAAAAAAAATGTTATTTGATATTAAGCTGCTTGTTCATATATGTTGCTTTAATTTTTATATTAACAAATAAACGTAATGAACTGTTACCTTTGTAAGCAGAAACATTATCCAGACATAACAGAGGACATAGGATGTGAGTTATAGTCATTGAAAGCTTGGTCGATGACAGATGAAAGAAAATAGACAACCAGAAGACCAGTTTTGGAGCCGAGCTCTTATCTTTGAAAATTATTCTCCAGTCAAATAATCTATCCCCATACCTTTATCCTGCCCCTCAACATAGAACATACATATGCAAACATAGCCACGGAATATTCCTTTTTTGTAAAGTGATATTTCATAACATTATTGATTAGGCGTATATACATACTACAGAAATTACTACTAGTTACAACTTTCCATCTAGCATGTGAAATTAGTTGAGTAGTTGTGTACGAAGACACACTTGTTATTAACAACAACGTTGCCAGCATACATCGAGTTTGCGGAAATTTACCTATTGAACATCTCAAGACTACATTCTATAGAGTCACACTGAAGCAAATGAAATTAGAACTATAGGGAGTTTCAGTGCACCGTACCAACGTCTGCTTGGTCTGACAAAAAAGGTAAAGACTTAGCCACAATTGCTGGCCCAGAAATGTCTTCGCAATTCCGAGGCGAGAACACTTCTGCGGAACATCCTCGTTAACTTTCTAGTGTGCTTATTTTCTTCGTAGCTTCCTTGGGTTAATTTACATGTTTATAGTACCTACAATCATGCCATATCCAGCGGTGAATCATACATTTTCGTTATAGACACAGGGCTATGTAACAGTAAGTTCTATCTATGCTGGTCATTGGAGTGCAAAGCACAAACTTGCTGCTATGGCCTTCTGCGTGCCTTGGAGTTTCTTGAGTTACTCGGTAGATGACCTTACTTTTGCTTATGTAAAAGCGAAGTGAGCAACTTTTTATTGTTTTACTAAATTATTGCTTTTACTATTGTATTAGCGGCACAATATTTTAGGTCGATAAATTATGTGAAAGAAATAATTTTTAAACCGATTATACAATCAGAGTTTCATATTGTAAAGTACTACATGTACCTGATAGATCAGTAACATTTAAACGTAAATACGTAGACTGGTTACATGAACCAGAGGTAGCATTTGTATTTTAAACCTCTATTGAAATAAATCTGTTTTCTTGACGCCTGCGTTTATCTTCTATTAGTTACACGTAGCGGAGAGCTTGGTTATGGTCACTGAAGGAGCTGAAAATCATTGACGAGATTATTGTTCAGGTTCTCTACTACTTATTTTTCAGGTGTAGTCCCACTACGTAGAGTAGCTTTAGTTAGTATCTTCCTGCACTATATACCAAGGTTCGGACCAAGAAAACATACCCTGAGATCATACTTTTATTAGTGTACGGTGATCCATTGTATCTGGTTCTACAGCCCACGCAGCTACAACAGTAGGATTAAACCAGGACCGTGAGAAACTCAGAGAGGGCCCGTTACATTGCTAACAAGAAACAGTGAACATCTTCGGGAGCTTTTTTTGGCGTGTTTCATTTACGACTAAATTTTATTTTGTACGCTGATAAGATTTGTTAAATGATGAGGCTATAATCTAGTGCAGCAAAGACATTTTTAGCCTTTTTGTTTGAAATATATTCCGTCTTGAGATTTGGAATGGGCCATTTTTCCTTGCACTACATATACGTTAGTTGAACTGAAATTCCGTGTACTGAAATATGTTTATGAATTATACCAGACTTTATGATATAACAGTACAGCAAATGGTTAACTAAGTTCATTTTCAATAGCATAAATTGACTAAAATATGATATAAGTTCATTAAGTTACTTCAGCTAGAACAAGAATTTACCCATTAAAGTCCGAGTGAAAAAGTGAAAAGAGATTATTATTAATATGGAGTAATTTCTAGAAAACAGAACAGAATGCCTTCATATGGTATTGCAAATCATACAACAACACAGACAACTAAATTTACTTGTGTAGTTGCAAATTTGATGAAATTTTACCCACTACTATAAAATATTCGATAAATATACCACTATGTACCATGTTTATTATTTCAGTTCCTCCGTCTCTTCCTGGGTGGCGAGAATCTGAGCTCATAGAGTCTCTTGAAGGATTGCCTATAATAATGTCATGTCCTGTTGTTGGAAGTCCTGCGCCGTCCATCTACTGGATGAAGGATAGTACACCGCTTGAGGATATTATATCGCCTCAAGGTCAACATTTATACATTCAGCAAAGTTCGACAAAACATTCCGGGAACTACAAATGTATAGCAAGGAATGACGCAGGCAACGTGTCCAAAAGTTTTGAACTGAATGTCTTAGGTAATGTCATAAGTGTAAATTAAAACTCATGTTTATCTTCAATCAAAATGTTCAACGAACGTACACATTATGTTTTGATAGGTGATACACATAAATGGTTTCCAATAGTATTCGGTATTCGTGTTAAATGCACATTAACGTCCATTGACGAGAACTTCTGTATACACAGTTTTGATACTTAACGATGTCCACTAACACTACAATATTTTACTACTTAGCAGCACAGATTATTAACTCATGCATTTGAAAGTTGATTTCGTACATTAGAAAATAGGTTTTCAAATTATAACAAAAGTCAACGACTAATTACCACAATAATTCAGAGTTTGCTCTTTCTCTTCCAGCCAACTACAATAACTATTTTATTATCTATAATATACTTAAATAAAAAAGAAATTGAGAAAGAAAATGTAGCGAAATCTTAAGACCAGATATGTTTCTATTTAATAGCATTTTACAATAGTATGTTGACACTCAAACCCTAACCTGAGGGACCATTATTATCATTTTACTGGACTCTATTCTGGAACTGTGGTAAAATTATACCATATGTAGAAGATGTGCAGATTTTTTTGAAGATTTAGTGCATTCCAAACTTCAGTTTCCAAATCATTCAGATAAAGAAAATAATACTGGAACGAGATAATTGATGAGCGCAAAAAGCAGCCGGTGTAAAATTGACACATACTTTAGGTATATAAGCCATGCTCAACAGTAGATAGTTGACAGCTAAACCAAAGAAAACAACC
>JAGDQP010000576.1:0-12876 GCA_022664845.1 Lepisma saccharinum | reverse complement strand
AACCATGCTCAACAGTAGATAGTTGACAGCTAAACCAAAGAAAACAAACTACTAGACCTGTCTGAAAAGTATCCGACCTTATTTTTTATGAGGAAAGTAGTGAATGTTCGATGGTAATACTGCATAAAATGGTGGATATATCCTTGATGCACATACCTGTTGGGTGCCATGATCCTTGCTTGCTTCAGCTTCAGTTAAGCACCCAGTGTGTAGGGGTTTCTGGTTCTTCTTTGTCAACAATGCCACCAGCAAAATGACAGAACGAAACAACGATACTGTATAAAGTTGTCAAGCAGAAACAATACGCAAAGTTGAACAAATTTTTGGCGACGATGCTGTGGGAAGTACACAAACATACAATCGGTTCAAAGATTTCCGCACGTCGGTGAGAGTGAAAAGTGGTGAGTGGCGTTGTGGATCCGGAATACGCACCAGAAGGACGAATAGTTACGAAGGAGTACGGTACTATCTTGACGTTATTCTTGGCCTACGTGATGGAGTTCGTCACAAGAGACTAGACCTGTAGCACCAGTAACACACATACGTTGAAAAACGGTGGATACAACGTAAGTCCCGCAATGTAATTTTAATGTTGTATAGGTACCTAAATATTCACCTGATCAACGGTTTATTCGACGTTTAGAATCAATGTAGTCTTCATCGTCAAGAATTGAACGATGAACAAACGAATTTTGGAAACGTTTGAAAACGGAGATGAAAATCAATGAAGCAGCTTCTACAGCTGTAACACAAGATACAATCAGTAATCCTAGCGTCGAATTCCAGTCTTCGTAACATAAAAGGAAAAGTAAAATATTAGTCACTATGAAGATCCTTTGTAATCAAGTGGTAAATGTTAAAAATTACAAACGACGAGTGTGGAAAGTTTCAGGTTCGAACCCCACAGCAAGCAGTTGGAAAATTTACACACAAAATTAATACATCGACGTGAAAGAAATTGACGAAGACAGCAACTCTCCGTCAAGAGGTTTAATGCTTTCTTTTGGCCAAATGTAAAAAGTGGTTTTCAGCCGTTGAACAGGTAGGCAAATACAAATTTAAAAATGTTTCAAAAGTATATTTGTTAATCTCCCACTTCTTAACGAAGACTATGTTAACTTTAAACGTGGGGGAAAAAAGTTGAGCAGGCGGTCATTTAGGCACATATACAACGGTAAATTTTCGTTGCGGGACTAACATTGTAGTCACCATTTTTCAACGTTAGTGTGCTACTGGGGGGAGGGGGGGCTTTTCCTCGTACTTGAGTCAATCTTTCCTGGCAAAGAGTGGTGTTCCTGTCGTTCACCAAGCTCCATATTCCCCGGACGTGGCTTCTTGTGACTTCCGGCTTTCCTTTGAAATCAAATCGACACTCAAAGGTCCCCGCCTCGACATCCGACGGCGGCGTTGACGACAGTTTCAAAAGAGGCGTTCCAGGCATGCTTCCAGCAATGAAAGGATCATTTGCTTAAGTGTGTGGAAGCTAAAGGGTACTATTTCGAAGCTGATTAGGAATTAAAGCACATCAGGCATGTAGTTTTACTTGCCTGACCTATGGTCGGATATATTTTAGGCAGGTCTTGTATATTACATATATTACAGAAAGATAAGCCACTATATTACAAAACGGAAAAGACTGAATCTTTAGCGAATGTGTATTCAAAACTGGATAAAGCCTTATATCATGAATATATGTTGCGCTTCTCATATGTGTAGTTGGTATACATAGTATGTAAATATACTCTATTATTATTAAAATTTATTTTAGGAGATAATTTTGTTTATGTAATATTAAATACACAAAGAAAATTTTCTGACTCATAATACTCTGGTAGTATTTTGTATCTTGTAACAAGGAGTATTTCGTCTTCATTGTAGTGAGTTGTATATTCATCGTCAATGTTTAATCCATTTACACTTCTAAGATTCTTTGCAATTGCTATTTTTCCTTGAAATTGAAAACGATTCCTGATTTCTCTTTCACTATTCTCCAAAATTTTCTATTGGTTTTTTCTAAAAGCAACACTGAAGAGTTTAAAATGCAAATGGTCGTTGAAGTGACGATCCAAAGTTTGAATTACTTACAATTAAATAATATCAGTCGCGGGGACAATTTTAGTACAAAATTTCGTAAAAATTATACTGTAATTGGAAATTCGCACATCTCGTGCATTTACTTACAATATTTTAAAATTCGGACAATCAAAGGAACTACTGTAATAAGCAATTTGATCGAGATTCCATGAAACCGAACTTAATACATGGAACATACATAAGCTAGTAGTAGGATGACTTATGTAAGGGGCATCCGTAAACAAAATGTAGTAGCTACAACTATTAATTCTATATCACAGCTTGTTAATGGCTTTTATTTTTGTAGTTCCACCACACATTGAAGGCAGGGAATCTATAGAAAAGCATAAGATGGTAATGAATGACATGCTGATGTTGACCTGTAATGCTTCTGGTTACCCCAATCCAGATGTCGTGTGGTTAAAAGACGGCATGCAACCCTCTCCAGAGACAATGCCCGAAGTTCATCTGGAGAACTCGAGCCAGATTTTGGTAATTACTTTTTACATATTTTAAATTTATTTTGTCCCGTCACCTATTCCCTTCCTTCAAATACAGATGTGTCATTGTAATTAATGTACATGCAGGTAAGTAACCTAAGATATATAGTCCTGTTACATTTTCTGTAAAATTTCAATAACTTTTATCATGATTTGAATTACCTCTGTAGAAAACGGACTAAAATCAAGAAGTGGCTCTGAGTATAAAAGATTTGAACCATTGTTTATTACTTATTTAATCTATTGTTTCGAGAAATATACAACATTTATTGGCTTTGTTCACGTAGAATGAAAGTACTATATTCAAACCCTCCTAAATGTAACAATCACATAAGAATTTAGCCATGTAGTTCCCACTAGGATTGAATCGGCTGGTAAGCATTGAAACATCAATAAGTTTAAATTCAAGTTATTCAGTTCGTTGGTCAATATGAGTTATTTTGATGCCAATGATTATTTGAATGATGACTTACCATGTGATAAATCATGGTGATGTTAATTAAACATAATAGTGATAAAATTAAATATAATTTTGTATTATGTACAGTGAGTTGACGAATCTTGTGTGGGGATGCGGCGTTGGACCAACACTTCGTACGACCAACAGCCTCTCAAGCAGCAAGAACCGGCGTACGACCAACACCACAGGGCAAAAACCTGTGTTGGTCGAACGCCGTGTTGGTTCAACGCCGGTTCTACGAAGTGTTGGTTTCATGCCGATGTGGTCCACCGCAGATGCCAAGAAAATAATTTAAGATGGTATTTTTTATTATATTTTTAGGTTTCATATATCTGGGGCGTTGTCAATTTTATTGTTGGCCCAACGCCTTGTTGGTCCTACTCATGTAACCCCCTGAATGTACATTTTTATGTAGGGCCAAGAACATTTTAGGAGTGCCCCAGCTCCTTCTAGCCTCCTTCTGACTATAGACCTGTTTTGAAGTCGAGAAATATTAGAAAACGAGATTCTAATGTGAATGCGTCATCATTAACAATTCTAATTTGTTACCGTTGATATATATCATTGATTGAGATATATCACATTATTATTTTGATAATATTATTGCTGAAATTACGAAGCCCGAAGAAATCTTTCAATACTATGGTTCACCCTTGTAGGTGATAAAACATTTAATGTGTACTTCAAATTAGGCGCCTCCTGACGACTGACGGTACAAGACGATCGGCGGGCTTTGAGTTCCACAAAGCGATTGGTGAGACTCAATAGTCTATACATTTATATTGCAAGCTTTTTAAAGTAAACTTTATCATAGACGGTACTTCTACAAGGATGCAACTGTTCTCAGAACCCACATTTCAAGATTGGCATTGTTGAGTTTATGAGAAGGCACTGCTGTATTGTACCAATAGCTACTGCTGTGCGCACTTGATCGGTGGCGATCTCTATTTTAAAAACTGAAGAGAAGGTTTCAGAGCCATTTCAGAGACACCGAGCAAGTCGGAAAGAGTTGTACAGTGTGCTTTAAGGGAATTTGACACCTGCTATAATGAAAAGAAGAGCAACCAGACCGATGAAAGAATGAGGATTTTAGAAACAGTAGTTAATGTTATGCGAGAGGACATCTGATCCTGAGTGTACGATTTGGACATGTATCCAACAACGGAGGAATTTTCATCTGGAATATACTTGATACCAGATACTTTGTTGCTGACACCTCCAAGGATCGCGATTACACGTGTAACCATAGACGCTGCCCGACCGCGTTCGTTCTTATCGCTACCTCAACTCGATTTGGCTCTGCATATCTGTTAGTAATGCTATCAAAGCTCAGAGTATGAACATCCTACAAAGAGATCATCAATTTCAAACATTCAGTGATCAAAAATGCCCCCTCTTCAGTAGACGACGAAGCGTGCAGTTTGTTTTCGACCATGTTAACTTCAGTATCAAGGCTAAATAGACATAAGACTTTCTAGGCCATGGGAGGCATGAGGTACAAAATACCCGTGAGATTCGTCAGCACGAACACCCCTGTTCCAATTATGAGTACGACTACTCCTACTACTAGTGCCACTCTGGCTTCGTGAGGAATTTCTTCTGAACATTCCTATCAACGACTTACGTGGCTAACAAGAAGGCTTCTGTCCAGCTGAGGGATGTCAGCACAGTTCTTATGGGGTCTAAATCAGTAGTAGATGCTCGTATCATCGATTACTTCTGGATGTGAAGCTACCTGTTCAAAGAAACACAGGTACAGGTTTGCGTGGAATTATGGATACATTGACCGAAACATGACCACAAGAACACGAATCATCAGCCAATCTTCCGTTATCGTTAGTCAATCTTGT
This sequence comes from Lepisma saccharinum, assembly GCA_022664845.1. Lineage (NCBI taxonomy): Eukaryota > Metazoa > Arthropoda > Insecta > Zygentoma > Lepismatidae > Lepisma > Lepisma saccharinum. The sequence continues at coordinate 7,993 of JAGDQP010000576.1, read as the reverse complement.
ACCATCAAATCTTACAACGATTACACTTGCATCCTGTCTACAATTGCCTAATGTAAACGGATAAATCAGGTGTGTGGTAATGTTGGAGCAACCGATTTACGCGAAAGCACTAGAATTTGTCTTTCATGCGTTGTTCTGTGTCTGGATGGTTTTCATCTGTTCATGTCTTCCATGGGGGCGGTCGGTCGGGGCCATCATATCTGGGAGCGGTTTGGAGAACCTTTGAGAGACTATCTATTCGATGAATGCAGTTGATCATACGATGACTGGCCAATCATATGCGCGAGCTATCAGTGCGTTTGTTAGCGTGTTTCCTTAGTAATCCTGGTTTTGGATCACTTGAAGACAGAGTCCGATCTCACTTAGCGACTGAAGTCAACATATTCTGCGTTGCTTCAAAACAAATTATCCTGTTTGTTTTTTTTCTTTTGCATACCGTAATGTAGCTGATAATTTATTTAATCATAATTTTGTAAGATGTTTGCAACTTTATTTCATTCACACTTGGTGATATTTCTACATATTCAGTTCTCGTTTTAGCCTCTTTGGCTAGCTTGAGTTTAATGAAATCTTAGCTCAATCTAGTTACAAGTATGGCAGAAGGTTGTGGAGAGAACACTTCTTTCCACGACTAGTTTAGAAAAATCGACTAAATATATTTAGATACCAAAATAACTGTGAATGTATAGTAAACGTGATACTTTAATATCAGTTACAAGTCACAATTGAATCGATTAAAATTACTTAAAATCCTTTCTTATCATGAAATTCTGTTAGTCTTTACATTCTTCTGATAGACAGCTTCCTATCGCAAATTAATCAATACATATTAAAATATATTAAACCCAAAGTTGAATTGTTTCAATAACTTTCATAATATATACATATGTTCTTCCTGTTGTAGATGATACCAGAAGTAAATAAGGAACATGCAGGTCAGTATGTGTGCGTTGCCACAAATGTAGCTGGAGCAGCAGAAATGATGTATGAAGTTGAAATTGTTGGTAAGAATCAACTTTTCATTAAGAAACTCTTGATAAATTTAGTCAACTAGTTTTTAGAACGTACTTTCTTGTGGCACTTATATATTATGTTATTTTATACTCATAATGCAAGTAGTTTCATTTGATAATTCATGGATTAGAATGCTTGTGAAAGAACTGCGTTAAAGTTTTAGAAGCATAATCTTAAGAATATGAGCTATGCAAAACGTAAGTTACACTTAAATATCTGAGTTAATAACATGATTAAATTGCAAAGTGAGTTGAAAATTAGATTTAAGTTTTTCAAGAAACTGTGTTTTCTGTATGTTTCATTTTTCCTCTGTATTCACCCTATAATTTATACCATATATGTGGTCATAAATGTGTCTATTTCTGAATGAAACTTTCTTAGTATGATTTCATATATTTTACTGCCTACGATAGAATTTTGTGATCAAAGCAAAACTTTTCGCTCTTATCAAGAATTCGTTTATATTCGGGAAAATTAGTTTCTACAAGTTTTATATTCAAAGTGAAACAGTAATATATTAAGCATTCTTCATTTCAGAACCACCTCACTTAAATGACCAGTCAGACATTCCGACATCGTACACTGTGAATGAACATAAAGGAATAATTCTGACTTGTCCAATATTAGGATATCCACATCCCAATATAACGTGGTTCAAGGTAAGTTGTTACCTTATGTTTGGCTATCCAGCTTTATTACTTTTATATGTGTGATTGAATTTATCTTTACATAAAAGTGAATTCTTTTTTCTTTCCTAGACTAATACGAGCTTTATCTTAATTACATTTCTCATATTTATCCCTCTTACCTTTCAAATTAAATATTAAACTATCTGTTCCATTAGGAATTTTCCTCTGTTTTCGAGTAATTACAGAGGGAAGAGTGTCAAGGTGGCAACGCTGAAAAACAAAAATAATACGTAGTAGATGAGACTATAGACGACTGGCGTACCAAATTTTGGCTGAGTTCTGCATTTTAGCGCAGAAAATAGATTTCCATGTCAGTTTATTTACTTTTTTCATATGAAGTAATAGGCCTACGTAATCTACTGAGGAAAAAAAAAGTTATATTTCATCTCAGTAATTAAACCTAGCCTTAAAATTTGGTAGATTAGTAGTCTATAATTTCATACAACCAGAGAACGTCTTACCTCTAGACAGTGCCGGATCTAAGGGGGCAAAAGGCGGCAAGCGCCCCGGGAGGCACGTTTAGGGGCGGCAAACAGCTAAAAATTAAAAATAAAAGCTCCTGAAAAGGAAATAAACATTGGCTATTAAATTGAAATTGACCTAAACGTGTTCAAAATTTCAATACTGTGCGCTAAGACATTTTTTATGTTATTCCATACGACCTACCTTCATCTTTAAAATTTAAAACCACGAGTCAAGTCAGGTCTACTAGCTTACTGGAGGTAGGCACCGTAATGCGAGACAATGTTCTGCTCGTCGGGTAGGCCGGTCGTGTTGTTTGGCTAAAAAAAAAAAACGATAGAAAGGGCGGCAAAATTTTGCTTTGTTCCCCCATAGGAAAATTTTTACATCCGGCACTGCCTCTAGTGATACCATTACGTATCACTAGGGCTCGAAATGTAAATTTTCACGAAAGGGAACGCTTTACATTTGAAGAGTACAGGGAAAGAAGAGGGACGTCCATTAAAAAATTGAGTTTGCTCTCCTAATAGCAGCAAAGTGCTAGAAAAGTTCCAATCTAAAAGCAGAAACAATACAGAAATTATAGCGGTTTTTAGAATATTAAATACATGGAAATAAATATGAGACTTAGACTTTAAAATGAGTTTTACGACAAATCACCTTCCATGGACATCTCCTCCTTTCCTTGCACTCTTCATTTGTTAACATACTGTTGTTCTTTTTTGTTTATGAATCCTACAGTGACAAGACGAAACAGGAAGTTTCTATATATTCATAAACCGGAACACCGTTCCGATCAACTTTGACCTCTGTGTATTACACAATTCATCTTGACTATCTCTGTCCCTTAAAAACTATGCATCAAAGGAAGATTTTTGAAAGAGTACTTTTGTATTATAATTTGCCAGTGATTAATCCGGTAGTTTTCGTGGACGAAAACTTTCATTCAATCTGTATATTTATGAAGATCAGTCAGAAAAGAAAAGAGGGTGCAGCCAACAAATACTATGAGTTCAAAAAGGACTGCTTTAGCTAAGTATACTTAGGGACACGATTTAGATTTGTATCTGGTAGGACTTAATTTTCAACTCTATAGTAGACAGAAGATCTATCACGTATTTACGGAACAGTGGCTAACATAATAGTTGATCCGATATGATAGACGACAACATAACTCAATTTAATAATTACTGAGAATAGTCAAACAAGAAACGAACAAGAAGGAATTGTAGACCATATACACGAAATAAATGAGCGATTTTTTCATGATTTAATGCATTTCACCGTAGTTGGCAAGGTTTCTTTATTCTGATCCTGCTATAAATTTTATAAATAAAAAAGAAAATTTTGGAGGAATGAAGGAAATAACTATGATTAAATGCACCAGATCTATATAATATAATTTTCCTGTATCAAACTTTGTTTTTCTTTTGTGTTTTCTATTTAGTTTTTGCCTTTTCATTAATTAATTTCTTGTACTTCTTACATTATTGTGTTCTTTACTTTCACTTATGCTTTGTTTAGATAAGTAAGATTTTTACGATGGTAAGAATTATGGTGAAACTATCTTCCGTTCAGACTACTATCTTAACTTGGTTTTCGTGATCCTACTGCCATCTTGTAAACATCACGTAATTATGTAAAAGGTTATCCGACAAGAGATTTAAATTATAAAATAATATTCGCGAATATTGTAGATTAGTTATGCCATCATTCTTCTATACTATTAAAGCAATAGTCACTACTAGGATGCTATATTATGTCGAAAACGAAAAAAAAAAAACTCACAAAGTGAGCCGCGTTTAACCCCTAACTTGGGTTTAAATTACTAACGTAAGTAGACAACCGTCGTAAGTTGACGCTGGTTAAATTTAATACCTGCGTTAACTGTAACTTGAATTTACATTTCCGGTACTAAAATTATTCCAGTTAACCATGGTAAGATGTTAGTAATGTAAACAAGGAGTTATACTTTACTCATTGTTATTTTTTATTATAATTTTATTATTATCTCCCAGTCCTTCATCTTTCATCTTCTTCTGTTTTTTTTTATGATTCCCTATTTTACATCTTATACTCCTCCTTAGAGTCACCGTTCATTGTTTTCTCCTGTTACTTTAGTAACTTTCCTATCCTCATGACCTTGGAACACTGTTACCGATCTTTGAGTATGGCAGCCTAACTGCACCACGTTACTAATTCCTCTCTAATCTTTTTTCTCTCTCTTCTTTCTCCGCGAACATGCTTTATCGGCGAGAGCTCTCTTTTTTCTTTCTGGGCGTTATTTGTATTTTTACTTAGCTCAACTGTACACGTAATCTCTTATACAGTGTTGCTCATTGAATACCTAAATAATGAGATGTTACATATACAAAAAGATAAAGAAATAGTGAACTTTCGCCATGGTGCACGAGGTCTGGTCAGAAAAAGCGAGACTACCTTAGAAGAACAAAAACAAATAGAGATATTATAAAGCATGTCTGTCCATGCTGTATTTGTAAATCATTCCAACAGTAGTCTTTTATTATTGGTTGTATCGATCGTAGATTTGAAACACGATCAAAGAAAGCTGTCGAAATGTGCACCTACTCAAGATCTCCGGGAAACGCGCAAAAGGATAAAGGAATTCTTGCTTTATCGCATCCACGACCCCAGTAACACACATACGTTGAAACCCCATACGTGGATTAAACGTTAGTACCGAACGGTTATTTTAACCTTGTAAATGTACCGAAATGTCCGCCTGTTCAACGGTTTATTCAACGTTGAATAATGGTTGAGAAGAAACAAGTTGAAATCAAGAAGTGGATGATGAAGAAACGAGTTCAGTTGGCCAAAACAGAGCATGGTTGCTGTCTATTGGTATACACACGTTTACTTGCATTTTGTTCGTTGCTTTCATCATGATATACAGTATTAATTTTCCAACAGTAAATAATCGCAGTGGCTGCTGTAAGATTTGAAGAAGGAACGTTCTTTAGTCCTCGTTGGTAGCTCGACGCGTTGACAACTTATTCCACGGAGTCACCTTGAGAGTCCACTACTATTTTACTGTATCTACTAGCAGGCAGCCTAGAATACAGTTACTACGCGTCGTTTTACCATCATGTAAGAATAAAGAATACTTTCCTTCTTTCTTGTTATGCCCATTTCTCAATAAGTGTAATATGTCACCTTAGAAAAATGCATATAAAGCGAAATATACGTCATAGTAGAAAACACTTCACATTAACGCCTTATTAACGAAATTAAATTTCCGTTGAAATATAGTTTAAAATTCAATCTGTTTTCAACATGCAAATGAGAACATGAAAAATGTAGTTAATTTCATTGTACTTGCTTTTAATTAACATGTTTAAGCAATTAAACTTGAAATACAGGTGTGAAACTAGTTGAAAGTAAGGCACATTAACGCTGTATCAACGAAATTAAATGTTCGTTGAAATATAGTTTAAAATTCAATACGTTTTCAATCTTGCAAATGAGACTATGAAAAATGTAGTTAATTTCATTGTATTTGCTTTTAATTAACATGTTTAAGCTATTAAATTAGAAATACACATGTGATACGAAATGTATAACATAGTATAAAAGAAAGTTGAAAACATGTCACATTAACAACGCCGTATCAACAAAATTCTATCTTTCTTGAAATATAGTTTAAATTTCATCTGTTTCCAACGTGCAAATGAGAACATAAAAATTAGTTTGTGTCATTCAATTACTTTTTAATTATATATTTTTTTTGATATGACATTAATAAGAAACACATTAAACAAAATCTATATCATAGTTGAAAATAACATATTGAATACACTTTGTATTAACGTCTTATCAAGGCCATGTCTTTGTTGATATATGGTTTAAAAATAAACGTAATTTTTTCAACAGATATCAGTTAATCAACGAAATGAGCCTAAAATCAACGTTGAAAACATGTATGTGTGCGACTGGGGGAGTTTTCTAGAGACAAGAAATACCGTGAAGGACAAAGAGAGCGCTAGAAACGGATGTCCATCCGCTGCCTCAACAGAGGTAAACAACAACCATCGAGGGACTGCTGAGAAAGAAGGGCATATTACAGCTTTGCGTGGATTCGATTGATGACATTGTAATAAACTGGTGTACAGGAAGATTGCAGCAATGTCAACAAGTCGAGGCACCTAAGAAGATCAAACTGAGCTCAGAGTTGAAATAGTGGCTCGATGTCCTACTCGCCTGGTGTTACTTTCTGTGGCTTTCATCTTTATATGAATTAGAGAAAAATAAGCTTCGTGAACATGAGTTTACTTCCGATGACAAACTTAACGTCTTGATGCGTATCCTGACAGCCCTCAAACTTTCAAAAAAATAAGTTCGTATCAGGATTCCCAAACTGGGCAGATAGATCGGCAGCCATTCGGATGTAAAGAGGAAATACCCGAAATGGAATTAACGTGGTGTGTTTACTGTGATTAAACCAGTCTCGTTATTTTTTGAACGATTCTCATTCTCATGCAGTCAAAAGCAATGCTTAGGTTAGAGAGTAAGAGGAAAGAACGCACTGTCTAATACTTCTACCGAGCGATCGTACCTCTGTTGGAAGAGTTTTGATTTAGCAATCGGAAGATTATGGGAACGATCCCAGTGGCCGCCTATCCTAACTGAGGTGTTCTCAGCGTTTTTCTTCAGTCATATAAGGGAAATGTCAGAATCTAACCTACTATTGTATTGAATGCAAGGATTAATTGCAGCTTTCAGTGTTTATTTCACAAATATTACTTCACTTAATAATGCAGCAGAGGTTTTTTTTCAGTTGCGTGATTTCTGTTTCTGTTTAAGCACTTCGTATTATATTCACTGGGTTACTTAAACAACTATGACATATACTGGTCACCGTTAAATAGACACAATTTATCTAAGATCTATACAATAGTCATATAAAGTCACAAAAATATTGATATTGTTGTTTTATTTATTACAGTTAACAATTGAAGAGGTATTGTGATGAGGAATAGATACTACACGAATTCTATGTAACTTTTAATGCTTTTTACTTGCTACCTGTAAAACCCAAAAATATCTCAGTCGAATTAAATGTTTACTTGATGAATGTATTTTCTTGGTAATTTTCTGCGGGATTTGTCGACTCACAAAAGCAAACACTTTGCCTTTAGTCATAAACTTATATTACTCCTCCAGAGTTTATTTTATTTTATTTTATTTTCCTATACCTAATTAAATTGTTTTCTAAATAAATGGCAATTACTACAACCATTATTATGTAAAATACAGTTCTGAATTACTTACATTTACTTATAGGACGGGTCACTATTAAACAATGCACCAAATAAAATCTATATTATGAACGAACAACTTCATCTAACACATGCAAGTGAGGGGGATTCAGGAAAGTATAAATGTGTAGCTGAGAACGAAGCTGGACAAGAGGAATTAGAATTCAATTTGGATGTGTTACGTAAGTTCAATCATTCATACCATTTTATATACTTTTTCAGCACATCATTAATCTTAGTACTGTAATTTTGTATAATTACTTTGACTTACCGGCACTGAATTCATATAACAATTGAGGGAATAAGGATCAAGGTCCATCAAAAGTCGAAATTGAGCGAATAGTGCCATCTTATAGCGGAAGAGGGAGCAGTATAGATTTACATATAGATATTTATTTAGCTTCCTTCATATTATACAGAATATAATATAGGAATTATCAATTAATAACAAGTTACATATTACAATAATAAATTTACAGTATTAGATACATTGTATGAATTTAAGATCTTAATCCTACAGACATTTTGGTACAATTTATAGCAGTAAATACA
>JAGDQP010000575.1:125301-146730 GCA_022664845.1 Lepisma saccharinum | reverse complement strand
TATATATCAATATTTGCCTCATATATGTTACCGTAAATATTAATTAGCTGAATTATTATTATCATGCTGTAGCTTTTTTACATAGGAAATTTATACAATCTCCTACAAGATTTGTCAGGTTGGAAAATATCTGTTATGAAAAACACATTAGTATATACGTTATCTTCGTTATATTTAATACAATTATAGTTTAGTTCATGTGACAAAAATGTATTTTAGGTATATGACGTTACAATTTATATGGATTATTAGACCTTTATATTTTAGACCCGCAGGTCATAACGATATTTGGTGTACTCTTTGATCGGTAACCTACTTTTCCTGACCTCCTTTCTAGGTCTAACGAAACTGTGTTTTAGTCACTATGTGCGAAATCTTTCTAAGCTGACGTAACTTAAGTTTCGAGGTCAGTTCATTCCAGATCTTTCTATACGGACGTAGACTAAATCTCATATCGTTTGATATTCGTGGAATCTCTTTTGGTAATGACGTGTATCGTATTAGATCTTCCTATGCTGACATAACCTAAGTTTGTTTTTCAAATATTTTAATGTTCGAGGATGTGATAGACTGAATGGAAGCTCATGTTAGTTTACGCCTTACACACGCCAACTATTTTCTCGCATATCTTTTGATGATCGTGGAAAGAGGATTTTATCTTATCTCTCTCATTTAATAACTTTGGGATTTATTTATTTGTAGGAGGAATCACCTTTATTTTACGGAGTCGGTGAATACCGTGGCGTTTGCCGTCAACATGGAGCACAGTTATTTCTGTGACTGTCATACAGAAGATCACTGAGGAACTAACTCTTTCCTCTCTAAGCTTTTTAATCAATGTTATCATCTACGTATGGTCAGTTTGTTGAAATTTCTAGAACTTTCCTTAATTGTCATCTACAGTTCGTTATATAACGGACAACTAAGTTATTTTCATATTTATTGAAATAGCTTGACCTCCTTTACCGTATAACGGACCATATTACTTTATTTGTCCTTCCAATAATGTAGAATATTCTGAGTGACTTTTGTTTAAAGAACGGTTGTTAAAGGAGATCAGGAGTTTACTATAAATTGTTTGTTTTAGTTGTGCTTAAGATAGTGAACACTACTGATATGTATCTTTATGAGAAATCTAGTGGGCAAAGGTGATGGACACTTGTCGGAAAATAGTGCTTTTCCCGGTATCTTACGCAGTGAATACTCCTCAAGCTTGGAAGTAGAGTTTCATTCAAAGAGGGAAGATGAAGGATATTGTGCCTCTAGTGATAGTGTTCTGCAGGATAGACAGAACCTCTTGTAATTGTGTGAATTTTAACATTGATGATGATTGTTTATTTTAAACTATTGAAAACTAGCAATATAAAAAGAATCGCTCATTATTGTGTGCAGAGTGTTTCTGCAATGTACCTAATCGAGGGAGACATCGCTGTATTACTCGGTCTCTATATGAAGACATTTCATTGACGAGAAGAACATTTAGAGTGATAACGGACCTACTTTATATTTTATCATATTTATAATGCGTGTTTCAAATAATATGGATTTTGATAGTGTTGAAACTTTTGAATATTTTCATCTTAATTTACATTTACTGAAGCTGGATGGTGTTAAAATAAACTAATTGAGAAAGACGAAAATGCAGAACCAGATAGTGACCCACAGTGAACAGCTGAAAAAAATAAAAGAGAATTTAAATATAGGAATTTGAACTGAGACTTTTAAAGCTTTTGTGTACCATGTAAGTAAACAAGTGGTTATTCGTAACATTCATGTTAAATTGCCTTCTGCAGCCTTCATTTGTAAAATCTAGAGAATTCTTTTCTTAAACCTACGAAATAAATATTGTTTGATACCTTTCTATTTCTTCTTTTCTTTGAAGGATTTATTAAATAAATAAAAGAGTTAGTTTAAGGCTATGTTAAAAATCCTTTTACATTTTTCTTTTCGCTTTATAATATTTCTACAAGAGATTTTACAATCTCACCCTTTTTCCTAGATTCGTAATATGAAAATAGGAAACCACATTATTTCTTCGTACACTGAAATAAATAAAACTATACAGAATAATCCGGAAAGTATTAATTTTTCATGCTGAATTGGAGTTTGATTTACATGATATAATTTGGAAATTCGTTTCAAAATTACCCAATTGGTTTTGTAGGTTCATTTCCGAAACAATCAAATTTTACTTCCGATCTATAGTTATCAATATGTAATGCAGTCCAATTAGGTTCAAGTGAAGTTGATGGACTTAAATTTAAAATGAGTGCCGCCTGATTATGAATTTGTTTAGGCAAAGAGTCCACTGAACATTTTCCAGTAAGCGTTGTTGCACTTGCGCAGTCCTAAAGCATAATGCTTAAAAGTTCGTTACTACACATCTGAATCACTTTCATTTATTGAGGCTGGTTCAAACACTGTTCTGTTTTCAGGTAAGATAAAAGTACGTAGACGATAATAAGCTAAATACTTTAAATACACTGTAGCTTCTTTTAAGGCACAAAGAACATTTGTAAACTGATGGAGATGATGTGCACAACTTTGCGATGGAAATGCTAAAGCATTATATTTTGGACACTGAATATTCTGTACATTAATCCCTGTTCTCTGTAAAGGGACTCAAGAAAATCTTGTCATGCTTTGTCATGTGTGTAAACATTAACACTGTGAGGTATACATTGTAAGTATGTTTTTAATTTCTCCATATTCAACTTTGCTTTCTATCCACTCTAAACCGAAAACATGCTGGCTTAAGTAATCATTTTCATATCTTAATCTTGGAATAATTTTTGATATTGGAAAAGAAGGTTTAAATATCTAATTTTGAAAACAGTATCTGTGTGAAATGTAGCTAATTCTTTCACCGTGAATTTATTTTCTTCATTAGAATCGAACGCTGAAAAGTGTAAGACAGTCCTTTCGGCTAATCTCAAACTGAACTAAATTTTACATGGTATGATCTGTATATGCATTTCGATCTTTATCGTTTATACAAGAAATAGCATTTGCAAGATTTTGACTGAACTCTAAGATTAACGGGAGAATCCTTAATAACATCCCATGTAGAATCATGTAAAGTATTGGTAGGAGATAGAATTCTAGCATAAATGTATATTCGTTCGGGTAGTCAGAATACGTAACCGTATGACTAACATTTTCATGAAATATTCCAGTTCAAGAAAAAAGGGTGTGATAACTTTGACCGTATAGCTGATTTGCATAATCTGGAGTAAGGGGAGCTGGAGGATAAAATTGGAAAGCAATTGATAATTGCAATTTATTTACATCAAAATTTGAAAGTATAATGCATTTTTATGGTATTTTCCATTGAATGCAATGTGTGTGCAATAAAACCTATAATGAGACCCTTCGGTACATTTCCAAGAAAAATATCTAAATTAAAAGGAGAGACATTAGCAGGAATAGTATGTAGTCTTGATTTAACTCTACTTAGTGTTAAGTTTGTAGTGAAGAAATTGGTTAATACTAAAAAGAAAGTGAAGAAATTGGTTGATACTCTACCATACGAGATGAATTCAATAGCAGTTTATGTCATATTGACAGAAACTAAATCGAATTCATTCGTTCATCATTCAGCACTCTAAGGTGTAAAAAGGAACATGATTAACTAAAAATATCCTTACTCTTCTTTTTCTTAGAAACTCGCCCTTTTTCAATGTTGGTGATCCAATACGTACTGGAGTGTACCGTTTACGTGCCTTTCTCCTACCACTACCAGTAAGCAACTGTTTGACATTATTTTCAGCCTTACTTCTTAAAGAAAAACCTCCTTCGCGAACTCGTGTTTTAAACATTCATTACTAGGACGGTTTTCAAGCATATCACCAGCAACTTGAAATCCTGTTTGTAAAGCATGACACTCTACTGCTTTTGTGCCTTACTTAACGCATGGCATGGAAAATCGAAGAAGTCCTCGAAATCAACTCCCAATCCCATATCCCCATTGATAGATAGATCCTCCAAAGTAAGCTATTCCTGTACCTCTAAGCATAACTATGGGTTTTCATTTTGAAGAGAGCTTAAAATGAAGTGTCACGATCAATGTCCCGGAAGTGAATGGTAAATTTTCCCTGCGTGGTCCTTTAGTAGTATTTCTATAGAGTCAAATTAAAGTTTTGCTAATGAAAAATACCTCTGAAAAGTTAAAGTTTGTACTTTTCCGTGATTACCATCAGTCATTCCTATAGTCTATAAAAGAGGTGCCTTTGTATTAGTTACGAACTGAGGTTTAACAATGTCTGTATAAAGAAACACTTGATGTGGATATCCAACGTCTAAAATGGTTGTTTAGTGGAGTGACTATCTTTTAAATATTAATATTAGGTTCGAATCATAACTATAAAACTAATATCGGTGATAATCGTAAAGAATTTATACTGTCATTAACTTTCACGGTTACAATATTTCAATGTTCAAATTTTATATTTAATTTTTTATTCTGCTCATCTAGTAATTGCTGAACGGTGGAGTAATATCGTTGAGCTATTTTTTATATTAAATATCATCATACCATATTATATTCAGACTATTAATAACATACTCACAACTTCAAGCAATATGAATTTCACATAAGTCTACAATCCAGGAAGCATTTAAATGCAATCGATTATTAAGAATATTGATAGAATGTTGTGGCCTATTATTAGAATCAGTTTGGATACTTCCATTAGAAGAAAGTGTAATATAAAAACTATCTTCAATATGCGTTCAGAAATCATTTTCTTTTAAAATGTAGTGTCAAGCTCGATGTTCCAAATTGAAATTTTAACTTTTTCCAATGTTCATCTTTTAACTTTACATGGAGAGTAACAAAACTTTTCAGTTATAGCATAATGTGGACGATGAAAGGTAAATTAATTATTTCCTCCATGATAATAATTTTGAATTCTAATTTCTGAAGGAACATTATAGTCAAGAATTATAGGAGAAGGTGATCCAACATTTAAAAACCTTGTTTTTTTTCGGATTTATTGGATAAAGGTGAACTATGGCTGTATTTACTTGTAAACCATTAGTAAATCTTAAAATGTTTTGAAAACCAGGAGTCATAGCGAAAGGATAATAATGGTTAGGAATTCGTTTAGGTGAAACATAAACTTTATTTCAACCGTCTTCATATTGAATAATTATAGGACATTTTTCTACTCTAAGTCCATCATTAAACAGTTGTTCAACACTAATCATTTCCACGTTATGAAATTTTTCAAAAAGGATACTGTTTTCCTCAAATGCATGTAAGATTTTTTCTCCTCATATTAATTTCCCGTTTCTTTTCGTATACTTGTAAAAATAGCATTTGAAATTGAAAATATAGACTCCCAGTGAAAATTTTATATTATATTACACTGATTTTTTACCCTGCAATTGAATAATAAGTTGTTTTTCTTTTTGAATATTATAAAAACTCCATAGAATAGAAACATTAAGTAGTGTTTCTACCACCCAAATTAACGATAAATCTATTGGCTGACAACGTTTCGTATTTTACGAACATGTTTCATTTTCAAAAATATTATTACAATCATTAGAGTGTAAGGTAACATAAAACTAACCCGCTTATTCCTGAGACAACTGAACAGATTTTGTTGAAGCCAGCAATTCATAGAAGGGTAACATATCAATTTCAACAAATCCAACCTTTTTTATGATTGAAAAACGTCCAGTTAACTAAGTTTTCCGTTTTCTACCAACACATTTTGTAATTCCTGTTGATAAAATGAACCAATTATAAGATTACCAATCCAATCTCCAATTAAATAATAGGATTACTTTTAATACTTTGATCCACTAAAAATATTTTGCGAGCCCATTTCAGTAAATATGTTTTTCTAATTTATGTTTGTATTTATTTACACGAAGATAATCTCCCCGTTGAATATTACATTATTGCTTAACTTTATTTTCTCTTCCATATAATCTTGGCGAATTTCTTTAACATTAGATTCGTTTACATCTACAGGCGGATATTGAATGAACGAATGTTTTGTATGATTATAATTTTATACAAAATTTTGTAAAATAGGGATATAATTTATTTTCAGCAGTAAAGTATTTACATATTTTCTTTTAATGTACTAATAAAATCTACCAAAGCAGCTTTATTTCAGAATGTACAATATAGTGATTTACCTGAAACAAAATGTACGTTATACATGTTCAATATAAAATTTCTTCGTAAATCAGTTTGAAAATGAAGTACATGTGGTTTTCTTTATTGAATATTGATTCTATTGCTTTTGTAATCACAGGATTTGTTTTATTTTTAACAGGAATAGAAACTATATAACTACTAAAAGCATTAATGCATTATAAAATATATATATATATCCATCATTATAATATAATACTTTTTACATATCTGGGAAGTTCATTTGCACTAATATTTGGTGAATTAATTTAATACCATTTACGCGAAAAATATTTAAGTGCAGGAGCATGTAAAGTATATGTATCATGTGAAGGTAACTGTTTTCTTACTTTTTTCTAAGAAAAACCTGTTTTGCTATCTAATTTTGGGATACAACCTAATGCATTTGAATCCGCATATGCATAATAAATGTTATGAAGTGACATTGTTTAAATATTGTATTCTTTATAATTTTTAAATAGTTAAGAAAACCGTTTCTTTACCCCTTGACTATGAGTATGTTTGTTTTTAGTTTTACTTTTCTAGATTTTTTTCTCCTTTATTATGTTACTGGAGCCATATTGAAAATTAACTAGTTCTAATAGAATATTAATACTTTGTATTAATTATTTTAATTCTTGATTACCACCTGGATTTCTAGGAGCCTTTCGAGTTCTTACCACGTCATTAATAAGATCGATAATATTTGAAACTGGAACTAGTTTATTATATATAGTTACTACGGTACTTTGATCCCAACTGATTCGATTAGAAGCCTGCAGAAGATTTAATAATATTTAACTATTTTTTAGCAAAAGATTTGCGTACTAAGCTAATAATATATTGAATCATGATTAACATATTTGTTGATTCAGAATCGTAAAGAAGTAATATTAGTGCATTTGAGATTGCGGAGTAAGTTCTAAACAACGATGTAAAGGTTAGTTATACATTTTCCATTTGTGGAAATATTAATATGTTTAAAAATTTCATCAATTTCATTATCTGATCCTGTTTGATGAGATTCAACAGAGTTCATAGTGAAACACATTTATGCATTTGCCTTTTCTGGAATGAATATCGCTTTTTAAAATTGTGAAGACATTTTAACGATTAAATATACATCCAGCTACTTCACATAAAATTGAACTTATGGATAAATGTAAAAGAGCACAACCTTCTTGTACTAGTAATTTACGTTTCCTTTTTAAACGTATACGTTTTAGAGAGAGAGAGAGAGAGAGAGTACACAAAATGTATTCGTATGTCGACGTAACCTTTGCTTCTGACGATGGAGAGTTTAAAGTTACCATTAGAAACATTTTACCTACTTGTGCTATAGTACGAACAACACCACTAGATGAATTTTGAATTATTGCTTTACGTTTTCAATTCTTACATTTACAAATTGTACGGAGCTCATTCAGATGTTTTATGCTCGACATCTTGATGTGAATTGACTTTAATGGCCTTTTTCATGTCTTTACATTTGCGAGTATATGCATAGTTTCTTCTGGAAATATATTTGTAGGTAGACGGAGAGAATTAGATGTAGACTGAGTTAAATGGAAAAGTAAATATGAATGAGCTTCAACACTAGCATTTCCAAACATTTTAATAACTTTTTACTATACTGTGGAATAACTTGCCTTGCTGAATATTGTATCTGTGACTTATATCTTGGATTCCTAAAGAATAGGAATTAATGTGCGTTAAATGAGATGTCACGTGCATATTTTCCTTTTGAAAATAAGTCCTGTACTATAAAAGTTACACTTAGATTCGTATGATGTGCAAATTTCTTGAATATTTTAGATACGTCTGCATTAGTCTGTCATCAAATCATAATGAATTAACACTGATTTTCTCTTAATTTCTAAAGTTTTCTTGTCAGGAATACCGAAATGAAATAGAATATTAGTAATTTGACTAGATAATTTAGGTACCATACATTTTAATTGACTAGAGAAAATCGTTTTACGACGAATTTGTATTTTATTTAAAAATTACTTTTCTCAGTCCTACTGGGACAGATATCAGGATAGTCGCGGATGTAGAAATCGAAGAACAACCATCGTGACCTAGAGGCAAAAGATAAATGAACTATCAATCGTTAACTTTCTTCTTATAGCTGAAAAATAGCGTTTCGAACTGATCATAAAAATTTACGTTTCCCCGGGATGTTTTTATGGGATTTGGTTAATACAATTTTGAAGCCGGTCTTCCTGTTGATAGCATTAAGATTTCTTATAAACATATTTTATAATTTATGTTTAACTGAATTTAGGAGAACGTTAAAATTTATAGTTTTCTAAGTACGTTAATTTAACGTTATAACACGAATTTTGTAATTCGGTTCAATTTCGTCCGTTTGAATTTCCTTTTCCTTGTACGAGTAATTCTTCGGCCACAACCCAAAAATGGGATCACACAGTCGTCTTTAATTTCATCAGTTACGTTGCCTAAAACTTCCCTATAGGAGGCAACTGCTGTTCGTTTATCTTTGCCTGTGAAAAACACAATCAGCATCTGAATTAAAGAGCTTTTTTGTTTCTACTTGTTCTCGTAAACTATATAATTTAAGACTAGCCTATGATGAAATGGAGGCTGCTAAAGTTACATTAGAGAAACCAAAAAAAAATTATTTACATTTTGTAAATCCTTGTATGTTACTACTAAGACCTTTTATAGGATCAGAAATACATTACAATATTTACTTCAAACTGGGGTGTTCTGAAAATTTAAAGCAATAATTTAGCATCATCAACTTCCCTGCCCTGCGTTAAATGAGTTCTGTGTCCCCACTTCCCAAACAGAGAATTAAAAAATTATTTTGCTGTATAACGCAAACCATGCTATTAGTATTGAGTAGTACCCCATCATGTTTAGCATACTCCTCAATATACTTTTGATTTCCTCCTCAGTAGTACGATGAGTTTGAAAATAAGAAGCTTCCTGTTACCTCCAAGAAGTTATTAACATAATCCTTAAAATAACCCACATTTTATTTTCAACTTACAAATTTCATCAGTCTCGAGAATTATATAACTTTCATGCCATTGAGGAGAACAAAATTTGCTGGTGTAACAGCGTTCGTTCACAGTATGATCACAATCCTCACTATCCATTTCTTCCATACAAGTACGACAGAGACGAAATATGAGGAGTCTGTTAGAATTATAGGGTAATAATGGAATAGCAAGACCCTGAGGAGGAAGAAATTTAAAAAACACTACTCCATGTATGTTATTGGGATCAGGATTTGCTTTTCCTTGGCAAATAGTAGGCTTACACACAGGCAGAGGTTTCTTTTTCTTTACATAAGTATAGAGGGAACAAATGTTTTTAGATGCTATATATTCGTCCTCTGCGCATTCGTAGAGAGCAAGAAATACTTCGGTTCGACCTGCCTTGAATGCCTCCTTAGGGATTAATCCGCCTTCAATATGTTTACAATGATTCTTAATAAAATTGCGGACTTGCGGATTTTCACGCGCTTCCTTCTCCCAAGCACATTCATAGAATTCTACCAATTTGAGACTACAGCCTTCTTCAAGGTACTGCTTTCTCTTTATGGTAGCATTTGTCGATCGTTTAATGTTTCGTCATTCGTGTCTTAAAGAGCACGTGGCGACCCTGCTTAATATATGAATGACCATATCACCGACATCCATAAAATTCGTGTGCAGTTCGAAGTTTCTGGTCATACCCGTCCACTTTAAATCGTCCAAATGTAACTACATCACCGTTTTCAGTGGTATGAATTGAAACATCATCTATGAATTCCATGTACTTTAGCCACTGGAGTGGCTTTTTACTCTCTGGGTTACGTCATCGATAGCCGAAGTGGGGAATAATAGGAATGCTTTTTTTCACTAAATAGTGCGACGTAGGTGTTGCATCGTAAAGGCAGCAATAGTACTTACCTGAAGAAAACACTAAGTGCCCTCAGGGTTTTCTTCAATTAAGTCCGAGAAGTTAATTAATGTCTGAGTAAGAATTCTTACGTCATTCTTGCAGCAGCTCAATAATTCTTGTAGGATATTCTTCTACTCCTCATGCCAAACTTTTAATGATTTCCGCTCACTATTTGACCTTCCCTCATTATCAAAAAGTGTAAGCTGTGGACATTCTGCGCCGTAATTTTAATTATCCTCTGTATTTAACAAGTATGGGAAATCTCCCTTCTTCAAACTCGCATTTAAAGTAATGGCTGCAGGTAATTTTGACAAT
Source organism: Lepisma saccharinum (assembly GCA_022664845.1). Lineage (NCBI taxonomy): Eukaryota > Metazoa > Arthropoda > Insecta > Zygentoma > Lepismatidae > Lepisma > Lepisma saccharinum. The sequence goes on along the minus strand of JAGDQP010000575.1, from coordinate 136,346 downwards.
TTGACTGGCATAAGCAAATATGTATCTCTAAAAATAATATTGCCTACAGTAATTTGAATAATGTTGGCACCTTCGCTCAAAATTTGAAGAATGATTTCTTCTTTCCCCTATCAGCGTACGCGCAATATAACTGAATCGAATTTTCGCTCCGTTATATGCCAGACCTACCACTGTTTTAAATTTTTGGCTTGACGAAGGACATTTTCCACTAATCTATCAATGTTGTGAAACACAAAATCGCTCTCTCTCTCGTTAATTATCACATAAAAGACATTTGTAATTGTCCGTCGTAAAGTTCTTACATTGAAAAACCGTGGTGGGGAGCACAAATTAGGTTTGGCCGGTGTTCACGCTCACCTTTTTCATTCTCATTTAGTAGCATATCTTCAAGATCATATAATACATAGAAAAAATTCGATTCATTTTCCGGTTTCACCTTTTGCACGAAACAGAAATGAACCTCTTTAACATATAAAGAGCTGATACTACAAAAATGCTCACCATAAAAATGTACGTTGTTCATTTTCCTCTTCCAACTGTCAAACTTTTACACTACATTGTGAACATAGTTTAACGTAGTAACAATCATGTCTTCCCTTCGCCTTGACGTTATCATTATCAAAGCATAAAGGCAAACGAAAGCTCCTTAAACAACCATCGCAAATCACCGGTCTCTCATTGTCACAACCTTTAAGTTGATGATACTCTTCACTGTGCTCGCAAAAATATTCTCACTTATGAAGTCTTCACTCTCGCACGGGATTAAAACATTCTTTACAATACTCATGACTCCTTAGAAACTGGGTACTACTCTCAATGACGTCGAAATGATGGGTATTGTTTATAACAATTTTTTTCCTTGTTTGTACATTCCCACTATAAATCACCTCAAGGTATCGACAACCTAGCGTATAAACTACAATCTGGTATTTACTTCCATAAAATTATGGAGCTGATCAATATCGGCAATATCGCCACCCAGACTTGAAATATTAACTCTTATCTTGATACAAACGGTTTCAACTTCTTCCTACTTCACAGGATGGCTTTCCACATAGGGTTACCTTACAAACTCGCCTAAAGCTATTAACTCTCCCAAAACTGATGCCCTCGGTAGACAGTTATACTAGTTACCTCTCAAATCAGGCACAAAGATAATGAGGCTTATAAATACTCGTCCAAGAATAAATACTTATCAGTATTCTTCTTACGTTAACCGTGAAGAGTATTCTTTTTTATGATCACATTGTCAGCTAATAGAGAACTTTCATTGGAATTGACACCATTCTCAACTGAACATAGAATAAATTCGCTATTAAAATGAATTCATTTACGCCACGGAACAAAGACTTCTTTCCCGTTGACGTCATTACTACTTTCTATGCTGAAACCGATCAAGGATTGTGGAATTAAACCAGAAAGTAAAAGCTCTCATGCAAATTTAAATTAGTTGTCTACACACTCTAGTATATTTGCTCATATGGAAATTTATTTACATTTTACTGAAAATATTACGAATCAGCGCACCCGCTCACCTATTATTTCAAACAAATCTCTCCCAGTTTTCTACTGTGAAAACTCTAAATTTAAATGTTCATCTCTTCTTTGCTCAACGTTTGCCATAGTGTTTTGACATAGTTGAGTGTCCCATCCGTTATAATAACCATAGGCTTGATCTGATAATTGACTAACACCAGGAGAAAGAATGTAGTCCGTATCACAAAAGGAATCAATCTTTCTCAACAGCAGTTGAGGTTGAGCTAATAGGATATGCAAAAGTAGTAGAAGGTTGTGGTTGAAAAGAAGTGACAGAGCTGCAAAATGGTCTAGCCATGATTACGAATGTAGTTTACTGCGTCAATTCAGACGTAAGCACATTCACTGGAACATAAGTCGTAGTACAAGTGGCGGCAGCAGGCATTGAAGTCATAAGAAAAGAATCTCCGAAAGAAAGTGAAAATTTCCGATTGCGGGGAACAATAATCAATGAACCATCGTCAATGATAGCAATATATATATACTTCATAAATATCTCTCACAACTGGGATCAGGCCAAATAAAAATGCAGTATCGGTATGAAGGATTCGCCCATTATTTTAAGCGCGTTGATCAATTATCAATTAATAATGCTGGAAAGTCAGCCTAGCATTAGAGGGAGAGTTAAAGAATCCTGCATATCCTAAGCCAATCAAATCGTTTACGTAAAGGGAACAATAAAATTGTGTTAATTTCAGAATTAGAATGGATGCGAAGTTGATTGAGAAAATCAGAAAATACTCGCATTTCGAGATAACACTCGTTATGAACCTAGTTGGCAGACTCACGCAGGCATCATACATGGAATCACCGTCCTTAAATCTTTTAGCCTTCTCTGCTAAGGTAGCTTAATAAGCGGTAGTGACTCCAACGGTGAATTTGATTGTTCCTCTTTATTCTTATCAGGGACTAACCAGAAGTCTTAAAATGGTAGTTGATTGATTTAAGAAACTCTGAAAACAATATAACTTATTACACTTCTTGATTACAAAACTAGATTTAAAAAATAAGAATCACAGTTCTTCTAAATACACTGACTTGAACAGAACATTAAAGTTCGAAGAATAAACACTTGAATGAACCGTTAGCTTCTGCTAAAAATGCAGATTAAATGTCTGCGTGTAAGAGAGCCGCTTAAAAGTATTTGGTTATTTTTACGCATAGACAGTAAATCAATTACGAAAGCGTCTAGGAAAAAGTAGGCTTCCTTCTTCAGTAATTTATAATTGTAATGTTTAACAACTATAATTACAAATACTACTGTACTTATAGCTCAAATTTTCTTGTAGAACCATGCCATAAATTGTTAATTGCAATCAGTCCCCGACAAAAATTGTCCAAAGAAAATATAACTTGTGAATCCATCGCAGAAATTATGAACTGCACTAATTTTTAAATATAATAAAACCTCTACAGCCTCCATAGACAATGTTTCAGTAAGCTTGCAGCAACATTCCTGCAAGTTTCTAGGTAACGTTAGCGATTCGAGTGCAAAACCGGCCGGGCTGGGTTTCACGGAGCCGGGTATTTACCTTGAATAAATCGGGAGATAACCACAGTGCGGACAGGGCCGGGCTGTGTATTTATACTAGACCCGGACATTAACCGTGACGGGAACCAGCCCGGGCCAGGTATTTATCACCTGAATCGGGCGTTAACCGCGACGCGAACCGGACCAACCCGAGTATATGACGGCCGTAAAAAGGGATCTCCACAAATAACATTAAAGTATTATTCGGCCAAATCTTATAAAGATTTAGATACGTTAGTTCCAGAGCGAGATTAGGATTTTAGTTATATCCTTTAAATAACAAGTGGAGATCGAATATTGGGATTTTCATTAAGGTTAAGATTAAGTTTCATTAAGGTTCTAGTTGATAGTTTAGAATGGCACCAGCGAGTTTTCATATCCACGAAAAGATAAGATAACTTTTTCTCTCGAAAAATGTCATTTCCATTGCAAGTTGAAAGTGGTCTGAATACAGAGAAGTCCGCGGATCTATTGCTCCCATTTCTGGATAGTGACACTTCCGAAAAATCGTGGTACAGCTACTTACCAGGTAAATGTAATAGTAAAAATAAAAGTAAAGGATGGAATAATAAGAAATAGTAGCTTTTCCTCCAGTAGAATTGTTGCACTGTACGCCTAATATTTAGACAACCAACGTGACAGTACAAATATTAACAAAAACTGACATACCAGGATATTTCCCCATTTGGGAAAGAAGGAATTGACTCGTTCAGCATCATTTAGAAAACCACGAGATAGATACGCAGAAATCCCATTCATGCCTTGTTCAACCACCCACACACACACCCACACATGGAGGGAGAGAAAGCAAGGTAGAACACGAGAAAAGAGCGAAAAAGGAGAGGAGAAAGGAGGAAAAATAAAATGGCCCAAGACATGGAAATAAATGTAATTCTAACGCTTACGAATACACAGCCTGCGTTTTACCCCCTGTCATGTGTTTTCTCCCTTTACTGGATAAATTTATTTCAGTAGCAATAGTGAATATCATTTACAGCACTTAATTCCTTGAATAAAATATTTTGAAATCCAGACTGGAAATCGAACAGAAAACCTTGAGAATGTGAGTCACATACGCTGACCACTTAGCTACACAGATCTTAAGGAATGTGTTGTTAAGTCTGTAATTAAATTCTCTACTCTCAGCGATTTACCCCCGGTTTCATTTAAGTTTAAATTTTATTTACGGTATTTAGGCATATACTCCGCTTCAATAAAAACAAAGAAAGAACACTGACAGTTTGATCGTATTTTCCTTTAAAGTAAATACCTCTCTATAGAGGACCTGACCAACAGATGGTAGTTGTCTGTCGTCTACCCTCCAGAACAAGACACGCAACCTTGCCATTGGTGGGCGGAGGGTGCGCCGATGACGGGTTTTGAAAGATTTCGACAAGGAACCGACATTATTTGAAAAATGAATGAAAATAAAATTGTATAGCAAGGTAAGATGGTGAAAAGTACCTCGGAAAGAATCGTGATAAAAATACTACCATATTTAGCATAAAATGTGATGGCTTTCCACCACATTTCAGCTGAAAAGATTCTTACCTAACCTCTAAATAAATTAAAAGAGTGCTTTGCGGAAGTTTAGTGTATCTCGGTCGGATTTGCACCTACGATTACCTTTTTTAAATGAAAATTTTTTGAAGCGCTACAAGATGATAACAAGTTCATTTATGTTGGCTCCAAATTCAAATTTTTCAAAAAGTTACAAAATTTGAAAATTGAATTTAAAATTGTAAGGCAACAATTGGCTCGAAAAATATGTTATGAATTTTAGTCGTTCTATAACTAAGACCTATTTTAGGTGTTTAAGGGGGTAGAACATTAGCAAAAATAAGACTCGTGACCAGGCGTCTTATGTACCACATGCATTGTAAAAGGAAGTTCGAAAGAGCCGTTTGCCAGGTCGCCTTCGTGGACGACTGGTCAGGACGTCAGCTTCATGAGTGAAAGGTCCCGGGATCGAGTTCCGGCCGGGACAACACTTTTGTTCTCTCAAAATATGTTTTATATCTTCGTATTTATTATTTAATAATTGTTAGGATGTATATAAATAACTCATTGCTACTGAAAGGTAGTATGTATCTGGATGCGTACCCAGACCGCATGAGGCGCGCTCTCATATTCAGTCCCTTTATAAACTTTTCAATTTGCGCGCCCCATGGGTTTCTTTTAATCATGAATGAACAAAATTATTTTTTTTACATTTTAGTACGAATTCTTTACAAAAATCATGTTTTTATTATGGCTGTCTAGACCGTACAAACGAACAGCACAGAGAATGCGATAAGATAAATATAAAATGAATGTTATGTGTACCAAATAACAGCACCTTTGCATATGCCCACCGCTATTCGGACTTCGTTCTCATAATATCCAGCCGCTCTGGTTCAGTGATAGAGCGTTGGCGTAGCATTCGGGATGCCGTGGTGCCAGCGGCACACTATCCACACTGAGGTTTTTCCAGATTTTCTGCTCAGTCACACCAGGCAAATACTGGGAAGGCACTTTCAAAATTTGCCCTGCCCGACAACTTTCATAATCCTTTCTTCTCTCCTATCTCGGCCTGAGCGGTAGGTGCCTAAAGGCCATATATAAAATTCGATTCCAAATTAATGTCTTAACCTAAGGATATCTTAGATTAAGTCTGAACTCCGTCTTTGTAATCAGCTCTAATTGTTAAGAGAGTTGTTTGGCGTCATATTTTGGTTCACCAATCAAAACAAGAATGATTGTGCTAATAACACAGTACGTCACGTTTTGGACCGGGTCTGTGCTTGGTACCTGGTAACCCGATTTAGGATTCTTCACAGTTCATATGGAGGACAAAGTAGAGTATTTGATTATTTCTTTGCATTTGAGGGCTGATTGGGAAAAGAGGTGTTAACCCCGGAGCACAAAAAATACGAAACTGAAGCTCATTACGTTCTCAGACCCGGTCAAGTTTTAGACCGGATCATCTAGTTTCAGGGTAGGCCCGGTCACCAACACTGAAATAGTTTAGCTCTGCTCTTGAATTGATTTTTTTTATGGTCTCTAGGCACATAAGGTTAGACCGAAGTAGAGGAGGGGGAAAAGATTCAGGAAAGTGTCACCCAGGGCTTATATTGAAGGCACCATCCCGGCATTTGCCCGATGTGACTGTGGAAAGGTGAACTATTGTACAATCCTTTTGGAAATATAACGTTCAAATAATTACAACACAAACGAACTAGGGTTTATAACAACACAGATAGAATGAACATGTCAGATCCGACTTGATCTCTAAAAAGCTACCTTATTTCAAAATTGCACTTAGGTTACATGCATTTTGATTAGCTGCGTGTAAATAAATTATTAGTAACAAACAAATTGTTCAATCCGAAGCAAGTAATAAATCGTTGGTCTTTATGTTTGTGTGAATGTGAGTGCTCAGGGCGTATGTAAATTAATTTGTTGTATTCAAATCATCGCTGATAGAATACTAAGAAAATAGTCATAATCAGTGATATTAAAGCAGACATGAATCTGTACTCCATCTCCTGAGTGTGAAAAGCAAGTAATACGATCCTTTTACTAAAATAGATTAAAACTGCATTCAATCTACTTTTGTATTACACGAAATGTAAATAGTGAAAAAATATAGTAGACATACATGCAACCAGGCTCCGTGGGTACACCGACATAGACACGTAACAATATGCTTTGAATGAGTATTTTCATTTTGTAAGTTTCATACAAAATGCAGGCGCATCACGAGCTGCAAAATGTAGAGTACATGAAAAATTTGATGTCTCGAGATATTATTTTACTTTCTACTTTACACCATTGAGTAAATACCTCCTAGAGAAATTTTTGTATGCTTCGACCCGGCTACGTGTTCTGAAGGCTTATCAACCCCTAGTTCACATAGTTGATATAAAGCTCTTCAGATGTCGCCACTGCGCCCTGAAACCAAAATGCGGATGTTAGGTTTCTGCTTGCTGTATTGGCAACTACGTTATATGTAAGGAAAAAAGTAGTTTGCCAACCACTTCCTCTCTACCTTCTACGTAATGATTTATTGCCGTGAGTACGATGGTCTGCTGGTTACCTCCCAGTAAGGGTTTCGTTCAGGTCACATTGCTTTGTATCAGATTGTAAGAATTCTTCGAGAAATTGTGTAGAGAAGGAAACAGGAAGAAAGCCTCTAACACACTAGAGCGAGAGGGTGAGCTGGGGGGATTTTGTTCTATGGCAGGGAAATGGTTTTAAATGCGGAGAATAACGTGCCTTGCCAGCAGTAAGTTACACTTTTCGACACGTGCATATACCAAAATATCTTCCATTTCATTTTTGGGTTAACGCAAGAGAATCTGGCTCTGGAAAGTATTGCATTATCTTACCCGGAAGAAGCTTCACATTGTCTAGAAATTTGTTTTCTCGTTTTCTTTGATATTATGATCACTGGGGCTTGGATATTTATGCATTTTGCATATGCAAATGCATATATCAATCATTTATATAATCATCTGATAATAATCATATATATTATTATTTATATATTCATTTATATGACGTATTTCAGAGCCATGGTCACAACAAACGAACATAAACATAATAGATGTGACGAATGCGCTGAGCATGTTTGAAGATTCTATATACTAAAAAACGGTCGTGGTCATTTTCCTTTTTTAATTAACTTTTGGATTTTTCATTCTCGATTTGTAGGTTTCTTCTTACCTAGATCTCAGTAACTAGAAGCACTACAGAGGTAAACCATACACCGTTAGATTCGTAATGGTCTGAAACCGTGGAATAATCTATAACTTTGATCCTAAATCTGGCAGATCCTTTCTAATCGCTTAGTATCCTCCATTTGTGCCCCTCCCAGATCTCAGTAATTGCAAGTCCGACAGATGATCTATACACCGTTAGATTCGTGATGATCTGAAACGGCGAGGAAAACTGAATGTGGTTCTAAAACTGGCAGATCCTTTTCAAAAGCTTAGTATTTTCCATTTGTGCCCCTACTAGATCTCAGTAGCCACGAGTTCAACAGAGATAAGCCATAAACCGTTCGATTAGTCATGTACACCGGTGCGAAATTCTATGACTTTGACTCTTAAACTGGATACATTATAAGGTAATTTGAATTTATACGGTGGCGCTCTGGTTTTGTGTATAGCGTGTTATTATTATTATTGTTACGAGACAGGTATGTATATAGGGGGTGGGTCCGGATCCCCCAAAGATCAGAGTTTTATGGGAAAACTATAACTTCAGGTGTAATTATACATATTTAATATATACCTAAAACACACCTTGGACCCCTCCCAAAATCAAATTCTCGACACGTGCCTGTTACAAACGAAAGTTAGCTCAATAAGTACAGGATCGATTCGATTCCTAGCCAGAAAACGTGACATATTTCTCATGAGTTCACAATCTACTTTCAGTACCTGTCAGTAATTACGTCATACAGGCCCAAGAAATAAGAATGCGAGGATGGCTTCGTTATGTTTGATTCTGATATATGTTACCTTCTGAGTTCATGTAGGGCTTCAAACGGACACTGGAATAGTTTCTTAAAATTAAGATCGGTGGCATCTCTCTTCGCAAAGAAAGATAACGGATAGATGGCCAAATCCTGATATGATTCAGTTTTGAATATTGGATTTCATATTCAAACGCGGATTCAAATTTTAGTACTGGGTTCGGGTATCGGATTTGGATTCGAACTGCAAATTTCGATCGAACAAATTGTCTTGAACGAACTGTTCTACGGACCGGACAATTTTTTTTTGGTCAAGTGGGCTCCAAACTACTTCGTTGAATGGATCCAGGAAAGAATTGAACCCATGACTCATGGGCAAAGCAATTTAATGGAGCCCGTACCTAACCCCCATGGAAGCTGTAAATAAAACTGGATGGTTAGCAAATTTGTAAAATTAACATGCATTTTTAAAAAACTTTTGTCTAATATTAGGACAAAACTAAATTATACGATTCACAACAAGCACTTACATAAACCTCAATACTGTCTCATTTATCAGTTACATCCGAATCCGGTTAAATATTTATAAAATGTTAGATAATTACAGCCTAAGCCTAATGAAGACTTCGTATCTCGTCACATAAATCTAAATTTCTCCCAACACGAATTGGTCACTCCTAAGTTTCTCAGTTTTATACACTATTGCACTAGCCAAGAATTCTCAAACTATGGCACCTTACACGTACTGGTGCGTCAACCTTTGGATACTGGTATGACAGCTTGGTAAAAAAACAAACAAAAAAAGACCAGTAAACTTATAAATGACCTAACGCTAACACATTTTCATAGATTGAACGAGAAAGTATCTGACGTCCAGCTCAAGATTCTCAACATTGATACATTCAGAACGGAGCATATGCAATATAGAGACAAATGTTATAGACCTGCTTGTCATAAATTTAATTTCAGCAGCGCAGAATATAAATAGAACTTACTGTAATTCTGCGACTGTATGCAAGAACTTGATAAGTTACATTTCTTTAGTTTCGAGGAAAACAGGATTGAGGATCGTAGCAACTAGACCTCGGGATGGCCGAGAGGTTAGTGCATTCCCTTTCCGTGCACTTGGTCACGGGTTCAATTCCCGCCGGGGTCTATTGAACAGAATTTTATCGGAGTCCAATTTACCAAAAAACTGTAGGTCCCATCTTATAAGCTCCTCAGCTCGTTTAGGACGTTAATAACAATTCAATCAATCAGAGCAACTATTGACTCTTCCAGGAGATTGTATACAGAAACGCCATGTTCTGTACAAACAAATATTGATTGTGGACAACTATTTTTTAGAGGAGATAGCCGAGCACGTGGAAATATTTTTGTGAGAGTAACTCTTTTTTTCTATTCTTTTAATGTCATCTCTTAAGTTCTTCCATGCAACCACAGAATTATTGTCTTAGTACCAAACAAAATAAATGAAACCTTTCCAATGAACTTTCCATTACTAATTCTTGGTACACACCTTTTCAATAAGTTTACTCCTAAACTTAAAACAATGACTTTTCTATTCACTTTTTAAAAATATTGTACAGATGCATTTCATACAGAAACAGAGAAAAATTGTCCACTTGTGCCATTGTATTATTCAAGGTATTATCCCATGATTTGCCTAGTGTGATCGAGGAACCAGGGAAAACCTCAGTCAATATGCTCGGCACCAAGAATCGATCCCGAGATCTCCTGATGGATCAACACGCTCACGAATGTGTTTCCTTGTTGGTACAATCATTACTGCCAATAAAATCATGCAATTTAAATACAGTATTAGCATAGAAAATCGAGTAATATTACTTGATGGAACGGCGAAAGTATGAATTTCGGTCTAAACGTTTGAGAACACATGCACTAAACAATACAGTTAAATAGTCTGATATCAACCAGCTAACTAGCAGATGCGTTTACATCGAAAAAATGAACAAAAAATGTCATACGTTGCATAATCTTTTAGTGGTATTAAGCTAATTCTGAAACCCTAATCATATTGTAACAGTTATCACTTAATAATTGATATTGCTGATTAAGGAACTGACGTAAAATATTTTTTCAAATTTGAATCAAATGTGATCAAATTAAATATTTAGAAAATATATTCGAGATATAACTAAGCAACAGATTCAGCGTCTTGGAAGAGTTAGAGGATGAAGAAGACATTGATAGCAGAAATAAAATACTGACTAAGATAATAAGAGAACAGCCAAGGAAATAGCAGGCGCCAGAAAGAAAAAAGAGATCAAAATCTCAGAAGAAACTAAACTCTTGATGAAGAAAAGAAGGGAAATGAAAGAAGAGGAAAATTGCATAAAGAGGATTGAGTACATAGAACTTAATAAAACAGTAAGGAAGAAAATAAGAGGGGATGTACGAAGATATAACGAAAATCTTGTTAGAAATACAATCGAGGAAAACAAGAGTCTGAAGAAAGCCAAACAGCAGCTCATTATAGGGAAAAGGCAAATAATT